>APFE030381635.1:0-10270 GCA_000404065.3 Pinus taeda | reverse complement strand
ATATAATTGTACTTCTTTATCATTTTAACGGGATGGGAAAGGGATCCATTGACTACCTCTAGAGCTGTATCACTGCTTGCACATTAGAGGTAATGCCGTCCTTAAGTCGATTGCAGATTGCTAGAATATTCAGGAATCTCAAGGTTAATTTTTTTGACCACACGCATGTCTATCTAATTCCCAAATATTCTGGAAATCCCCAATCTACTTAAGCAATATTCCGAGAATCTACAATCAGCTTAAGCTCACATGGGAGGTACTGATCCCTAGTATCCCTATGCAAAAAGTGCGTCCAACGCCCTCCTCGCGTCCTCCCGAAGAGAAGCCTGACGGTGGGGTGAAGACGAATCCTCAGAGCCCTTGTTCTCGCTCGCCAGGCTTACTGTGGTACAGTGCTCCTAACGCTGGTAACACTTCAACCATGGTACAATGCTCCTTCACCTCTTCTGCGATAGGCTGATTTATTCCTTCATATCAAGGCTTTCCATTGAGAGAACTGGGTGTATACTGTTTCAATACATTAATAGAATTATAGTTGCAGAAATATTAGTTACCCTGAAATTCTAAGAATTCGTTATTAAATAAATTAGATTAGCTATATGAATACATCTGTTTTAGAAATATATTAGAATTTTTCAATTTCAGATTTCTAGACTATACCAATGGCTATTCATGAAATCCATATCCTGAATAGTTGGATTATCATGGTAGGTGTTTGATTAGATATGCTGCGAGACCCTAGATGGTGGGATTATCATGGTAGGTATTTGACTAAATATCCTGCAGTTGCTGTTTTGGTACAGGTGGTAGGGTGTAGGTTAAGTAGTCGAAACTTGGAAATATAGAGCCCACTGCATACTACGTTGATGCAGTCGAATTGAGCCGTCGAATTGAGCCGTAGTTTAAATCTTGTATATATGCGCCCTTTTCAATATTTTTCTTTGTCCATTTTATTAGAAAGCTTGTAATAATTGATGGGCATTATACTATTTATTGTGAAGTCTACATCCTCTAAATATAAGTTTGTAATGATTGTTGGGTATCATACAATTGAATTGCGAAGTCTGCATCATCTGAATTTTAGAGCCACATGGTAAAAAAACCGACAACTTCACTAAAAAAATTTTAATCAAGAAATCTCAACTTAAAAAATTAACACAAAGGCGTGGACAACACGTCTGTCATGGTCCTTTGACTCTAAATATACGAGAGAGCGATCAACGAATAACATAGAGGTGTTATTGCCCTCCCATCCTAACCTTGCAGCAGTTATTATTGTCCTACATTCATGGTGCGAGATTGAATTATAGAGAGGAGAGAAGTTATTGGCCCTCCAAGCCTAAACCTTTCAGTAGTTATTATTGTACTACATTCAAAGTACGAGATTGAATAGTAGAGTGCAGAGAAGTTACTGCCTTCCAAATCGAAACCTTGCAGTGATTATTATACTGGTCTATAATAGGTTATATTGTAATTATTTTATGGTGAAAATGTTTTGAGTTGAGCTTTAATTAGTTTTGAAAATTTTTATTTTCTTTATAAAGTATATTATTTTTTCAAAAAATAATAATATACACGGAATATTGAAATAAAAAAATATTATAATTATAGGTGAGATTTATAAAAAATAGGTTAAATAAAATTAACATATATATTGAGTCAGCTTGTATGACTTTTTGTGTGTTAATGGCTCTTTTGTCGATGTATGTGGCGTATATCAATCACATTTATTAATGTGGTTGTGCTAGTATATATTATAATATAAGAAATTTTACATTATATTAAAGTTAATAATATTATATTAATCCAAAATTAATAAATTTAAATGTAAAATAAATTTTATCAATATTACCTTTCATTATTTAATTTAATATTATTATTATTATTATTGTAAATTTTTTCAAGGTCATATTGTTCTTTTCTTTAATAATTTCATTTCTTCATTTACACATTAAATTCACCCCATAACATCAAAACATTATTCACATTTACATCATTATTCCACAACATGTGCAACTATGTAGAAAGAATAGTATTATCATCATCAATGTAGTGGAACATAAAGATATAATAAAAGAAATTCATTCACATTGGGCCAGTGGGCAGCCCAATGCTACAACCCTAGAAACATCAACGGGGAGCCAAATATACGACCTGCATCAACTTCAGACACCACATCTCAAAATTACATTGGGGAGAAAATATCAACCCAAAATATCACGGGGCGAGCTAAACATCTACAACCCCATATCGAGCAATAGGTGATATAGGGGAGCACATCTTAACCCATTCTATTGCATACTGACCTTCCCATTAATGACCCTCAAGAGTCATGTGGTAGAACACCTCCATCATAATCTAAGCTTGGGCTAGATGCTTGACTTACAAAAAGGTAAGGATCACATGCCCCAATCCTCCTCAACCTATTGGCCAAATGGGAAGGGATAATCCCAACAAGCCTGACCTGTGGGTATGATGCCAATTGAGATATACTCTACAAATACCAAGATAGGGGAGCAACATTTCCAACCCTATGGGTGATAGATATGGGCGATACCTTATTGTCTAGAGATCTCTCTACCCCAGGAGCCCTCTATCTCAATTCCATACCGTGGGAGCTCAAACAGGGGGGAAGATCTGGCACAGTGTTCTCGATTAGCGATGCTCTCTACAGATCATAAATATATCATCGTGCTCATATCCGGAAATCATCATTTCTGAATATCAACATTCTCTTATTCATATATAGATATATATATATTATATATATATATATATATCACAAAAAGGATACCATAGTCGTCCTCCCTCTCATGGAGGTGCCAACCACAAGCCTAATATTGTCTCGTAGAGCATCACTATCTCAATATAAGAAGTCATCGCAATGTATCCATGTCATATCGAGAGCATGCTCAAACATTTCTCCAATGAGCTTCTTCATCCTTCCTCACATATAGCCATGCTAGCAACATTGTACTCAACCTTGGTTGTGCTTAAAGCTACAAAATTATCATCTAAAACATCATGGAAATGTCACATATCACAGGAAGAATGTGTGAGACCAAAAATAGATCATCCCATGCAAATATCTTGAAGTGAGCTCCTCGGTAACTCAATGTGTATGAGGTGGATGAATCATGCATTGACTCACAATATATGGACAGGTGTTCACATGGAACATCAATGCTTCAATCAACTACCGATTTCCAAGATAGGTTCAAAAATATATTTTCATAACTTCTTGAAATTTGATCAGAGTGTCTAAGTATTTGCATTTCCACTTTCTTTAATATCTTCAATATATAAATTTTCTTTTCCCAACTTCAATACATGATACATCATGTCATGATTCTTAATTTCAAACTTTAGAGACCATCTCACTCTTACTTTGATCAGCAAAGGATCATTTTCTGTCAAGAATACACCATCAAACCAAAATCAAGTCATACCTTGGACCACTTTTGAAGTAGAGGTTTAGATTGACAGATCTTCCTGGCTTCACCACGTAACTATTAGTGCCAACATGTCAAACTAGGGGTGATTCCTTCATAGAATTCTCTTTTCAAACATAACACTTTACCAAACCAAAATGCTCAACCTTACATAAATCAACTAAGTTAGCTTATCAAAGATTAGAAGTCGGATCAGAACTAATATCAAAATCATCAGTATTAGAGTATCAAATTCTTTAGACTAGGTGACAGGTAGAGCTCTTATCCAAATATCAAATTATGACTTTATCTATTGTCATGCCAAAAAATTGTCATGCGAAAAGATTGTCATTTACCAAGAAATATCAAACCAAACTGCATCAAGTCATCCTCATGATCATAATATAAATCATTTCTGTCATTAGATGCAAATTCATACATCAAGGATAAGTCATGCATTTTCCATTCATTTATTGTAAGAGTGCTTCATATTGAATCATATTTGTTTATACTTCAACCAATGTGTCAAAGCTAATCATGTCAACATAGAATATCTCTTGAGTATCAATAAATGTCTCAGAAAGTCATTGTTATCAAGGAAAATCATCAGTCATCATATCAAACAATTAGTCATCAGGTTAAAACCTAGAATTTGCTATCATAGTGAGATATATAGCCCAAAACATATCTTAACATCAATTCAAAGTTCTAAATCATTATCAAGCATCATGTTAAAACTCCAAAAACTACTTATCTATATCAATCAACCAAATCTAGTTAAATCTAGTTAAATCATACATAGGCCTCAATGGTTAAGTCATAATGACATATTGATATATTGATATGCATATCCCGGTCACCTACAAACACAACTGACAGGTAGAGCTCTCATCCAAATATCAAATTATGAGTTTATCTATTGTCATGCCAACAAATTGTCATTTACCAAGCAATATCAAACCAAACTGCATCAAGTCATCCTCATGATCATAATGTAAATCATTTATGTCATTAGATGCAAATGCATACATCAAGGATAAGTCATGCATTTTCCATTCATTTATTGTGACATTGCTTCATATTGAATCACATTTGTTTATACTTCAACCAATGTGTTAAAGCTAATTATGTCAACACAGAATATCTATTGAGTACCAATAAAAGTCTTAGAAAATCATTGTTATCAAGGAAAATTATCAATCCTCATATCAAACCATTAGTCATCAGGTCAAAACCTAGAATTTGCTATCACAGTGAGATATATAGCCCAAAACATATCTTAACATCAATTCAAAGTTCTAAATCATTATCAAGCATCGTGTTAAAACTCCAAACACTACTTATCTATATCAATCAACCAAATCTAGTTAAATCATACATAGGCCTCAATGGTTAAGTCATAATTGCATATTGATATATTGATATGTGTTGTCGCGCAGATTGACACGACAACGCTCAGACCGGGGGCTGTCACTCTGATCCCCGATCCCTCCGTTTAAGCCTGTCTCCCGCGGCTAAGGGGGGTAGACCCTATGAGATAATGAAGACCAATTGCCAAACAGTTGGTTGGGAGACACGAGACACGATTAAGATAAGCACTTAAAATGAATTTGATTTTAGCAGACCAGTGCCTTAAGAGATTGTTATTAAAATCATTACTTAACAGATGTTGCAGGAATGCGAATTGTACACAGCGATCATTTATCATCAAATAACTTTGAACAATGCAAGATAACCAGTAAAATCACAATGACCAAAACGACATCCAGCAACTGAAAACTCAAAACCACCATAAGAAACGTAAGTTACTAACCAGATATCAATTTTGTGTCTCGACTTGAAAAATTTTAGATCTCAGCATGAAAGATAACGATTGAAAACAACTGAATCCAGCAAAAATAATTTTCCACGATGAAATTTTTTATAGGTTTTCTCGACCAAAAAAAATTTAAAGTGAAAAAATCTAAACCTAAAGAAAATTTTTTAAAAGACCTAGGATAAAAGAAGAAAAGAAATTTTTATGATTTTTTAATTAAAAAAAAAAAAAAAAAAAAACTATATAAAAATCTAAAATAAAATAAATGAACTTTTTATTTTATTTTTATATATATAATATTATAATATATATATATATATATATACATATATTATTATTTAAAAAAAAAATTAACTAACAAAATCTATTCTAATTCTGAGAATAAGAAAACTATAAAAAAACTAAAATCTAAAAATCATAAACTAAACTCTAAAAAGAAATTTAAAGACCTTTTTAATGAATTTTTACTTTTTTTTTTTTTTAAATCAATTAAAATCTTTATCTAACGCTATGTACATAACCTAAAGGAACTAAAACTCTAAAATCTAAAACCGATTTGCCCCAAATTATTATTATTATTATTATTATTTTTTTTTAAATCAAAACCTTTAAAAAAAAACTATTGAATAAACTAAACCTAAAACTATTGAAACGTGACCACAAATAAAACGACTTTGAACTAACTACCCACGCTAAAAAAAAAAAAATCAACGCATATATTTCTTCGTGTATTATACTTACCTCACACGCAAAAGGAAAATTGAAAACGGAGCTATCGTTTGGTATTGCACCTGAAACTGACGGCAGAAAACTTACACATAAGCGATTCAACCCTTCACGCACCTGGTTCGTATGGCGCTTTGCTTTACAGGTTTTTCGATGGCGAGCAGCGACGTGGGAGGAAGAAGACTCATGCGGATTTCCAGGCAGCTTGAAAAATGCTCACTGTCTTACATCGAGGTTGCTTTCCCTGGCCCGTGTAAAAAAAAAAAAAAAAAAAAAAAAAAAAACGTGTGATTTCTTTGCAGGTGATAGCAGAATAATGAATGCGGGTTGGTGGTGACTGTGCAGGGAGAAAAATACGCCCGTGGATGAACTGTGGAGAGGCAGCAACCTGTTGTGTGAGAGAAAAAAAAAGAGAAGGGAAATGCGTGGAGGATGCTGGCGAATGGAGGAATGTGGACGACGGCAGAGAAACCCTGCGGCTGCATACAGTCATTTGATCCGTAGATAAATGTGTTCTAATTTGTTTTGCTGCGTTTTATGCAGGTTAACGTGCCGGGTATTGCTAGATATGGAGCAGAACGGAAGTTGGGGCAACATACGCATAATGCCGACGTCTATTTGCAGCCTACGTTAAGAGCCAAAAACGATTTTTTGTATGCAGGTAGAGAACGATTCATACGCAGGATAAATCTGGCCCACAAGAGGAAAACGAGACGTGACTCTCAGGGATTAAAGGTTTTTCTGCTCCAGATTTGTCAAATAGAACCCTGACAGTTTCATAAATCTCGCACCTGTAACCTGTATCCAAAAAATAATATGCGCAGGAAGACAAAACCGAAACCCTAAATCAGAAAAAAAATTTGAAACCCTAGAACAGTTAAATAATTTACAGATTTGGCCCCTTAACAGCCAGATTCATCAATAAGCAAAGAAAACATTTAAAGAAATAATGATTTCAGATTTTCACTGTGAAGAACTTCAGAAAATTTCTCATGCAAATTGGATAGATAAACTGAATGATAGACCCAGGATCAAATCCAACTTGGCTCAGCAAAAAATGCTTGTGGGAGCTGGCTGGTTCAGCCGAGAACTTCCCCGAACGCCCACAAATTTCCTTTAGAAAATGTTTTCTGCACAGCTCAAAACAACCATCAGTAAAGAGGGCAAAATGCTGTTGGATCTCAGGAAGTGATGGAGATACCTGCCATTTCTTCAGAAACCCTAACAGCACCCAAACCCTAACAAGTGAACAAGATACCTGTGCTCACAATACTCTACAAAAAAGCTATTGTTAATGGCTGAAAATAACATATGCAGAAAATTAAACAATCTCACAACATTTCAAGAGAGTAACACCAGCAAGATATGGACCCCAAAGTCTTCCTTTATTAACCAAAAACAGATTTACAAGAGAGCTTCTTCAGTCTTTGACTCACAGATCAGATGATCTGAAATAACCCCCTAAAACCCTATATAAAGGAAATGATCCAAACGGCTAGTTCGAGTGATCCATGTTGAAGAGATCTCGACCGTCGATGAGGATCAAGACATCTCTTAATCTCATCCGTCGATTTTATTAAAAAAAAGATATTTTGCATGCATTTACAAAAAATATTATTATTTTATTATTTAGGGTTTTTTGCTGAATTTTTTATTATTATTATTTTATTTTTTTATATTTTATTTATATATTTTTTTTAATTTTTTATTTATTTTATTATTTTATTATTATTTTTATTCATTTTTTAATTTCTTAATTCCTCTTAAAATGGATCATCGAACTAAGCCTTTGGAAACATCACCTAGGACCTAGGACTTAGGACTCATGAGGGGATTTAAAACATTTTTCGACCCTCACGACACATTATATCATGACTTTTACAATTTACATCTTAAGGGAGAAAAACCCCTTTAACATAGACCCTCACAAATCACCCAGTTCTGCGACACAACTATAATCTAGCAGATCAACACACTAGGATTCTCCTAAAATTCAAATGACAAAATGTATCCCGGCTTTGGGGTTAGGTTTGAAGGAAAACTCTGCCGATCCGTGGATTGGTGAGACGAAAAACCTTCTGGGACATAGATTATCATAGGAAAGTTAGGTTCACCTAGGCAATTTTACAACATGACTCACATCTGCTAGGATTATTTACAATTAATACATGCAGACTGGGTTTACAATTAGATTGATCAAGCTGCTGATGACTGCAAGATGGCACGAACACATTGATCAGGTGCTGCCCCTTTTTGCAAAGAAAAAGGGGGTGTACTGCATGGGTAGTTGACCGGTAGTGGTCAACATCTGGCTCTACTTGGGGACACGTTGCTGCTTGCAGGAATGTGAGAATCCAGAATCTGCACCCATACAACACAAAAATAAGTAGCGTCCATCCAAAAAATCATCATATACATTAAGCACAGGAAAGATAAAAGCTCTTAATTTATTGTCTATCTAAAGCAAAAACAAAAATGTGGAAAAAACAAGGAATAGGGTTAGAAATACGATACAAAGGATGCCCTACGGCATCAGATGTGTTCAATATAGTGCATACTAAGCATTTGCCTGCTTTCAGGCAAATCTGTCGGTTGCTTGTCGGATGTACCATGTCCAATTTTGCATATGGTAGGACTCTTTCCTATCCGAAAATCAAGCTGCTCGCGGCCGTCTAATGCGTGAAATCTTCTTCTTATTTTCTTTCTCTTGCGCTTTTTCTTTCTGGCAGGCTGGATTACTGATGATACGAAACTTTCTGTTTCAAAGCTCTTAGATGAAGTATGTAAGATATGCGTGACATATTTTTCTTCATCTTGCGTCTGATCTTTATCATTTTTAAGTTTATCTGGATCACCTTCAATTAACCACCTTTCAATCGAACCAATGACCTCCTCATAGTAAGATGGAGCTTGTTGCGACAAATGAGAAGGCTCCTGATTTATATGGCTAGAGTGTTCAACTTTTATAGCACTAATTTTCCTGGTATGATCTTCTTCCATGGTTAATAACTTTTTCTGAAGACATATCTGATTAGCTTCCATGCTTTTTATTACTTTATCGTCTTTTTCCTTTATGATCATCAAGCAATGCTGCATAGAGCTTATCTCTTCCTCATGATTTGCTTGCATGGTAGCCAACTGATTATTATGATCGAATGTCATGATAGTCATTTCTTCTTCCGTAGTTAATAACTTGTTTTGCACAGAATTAATTTCCCTATCATGATTAGCTTTCATGGTCATCATATTTTCCTCTAAGCCTGACAACTTGCTTCGCATAAAACCAATTTCTGTGTCGTGATTAATCTTCATGGCTTCAATTTCCTTAGCATGTTGATTTTGCATGATTTCCATCTCCCTATTACGTTTTTCCAGGTGGGTGCATAAAGTCCTCACATCATTGGCGTAATTAGTTTGATTGGTCTCCATATTTTTCACCAGCAACATTAGTTCCTGTATAATTTGCTTTTGATCTTCATTTTCATTGTCATTTGTCCCTGCTTTTCCATTATCATGAATCTGATCTATAATGGCACAAGTGGATGGCACATTCTGATATGAAGAATTGTCTTGGAATCTTTCACTGACAGCTGGACCTTTTTCATTCTGCTGTACAGTTTTAGGGGCACAAGGCAAGCTATCTGGATAACCATATATATCTTTAAAAGCATCGACAATGTCTTGTAACAAAGTGAAAGAATTTTCAGGATAATTATTAAACCAATTCAAAGCATCACCCTCTAAAGAAAAGACAAAAAGACGCATTTTGACATCTTCGTGATCGTACTGAGCGGGTCTACAATATATGATCATTATACGAGTGAACAAGCCTAGATGCCTTTTTACAGCGACTGCATCACCACTTGAGAACGAAGGTAATTTAGAAATGGCCACTTCCAGAATATCATGGAGGTCATCAAAATGACATGGTTTAAACGAATAATCCATGATGAATAACAAAGGACTAAATGGATGATAGAACGAGATTTCTGCCCAAGAAAATCAAAAAATTAAAGAAGTGGAGTCGCCACTTGAACAATAAATCTGATTCTAAGATCTAAAAGGGTACCAGCAAGCAGATATGAGGAAGGCTTTTTTGTCTGGGAAAAAAAAAAATGAGAAAATGGAGTCGCCACCCAAACAAGAAACAAAACCGAAGAGATGCTGCTGATATGTGATGAAAAGATGCCAAAATATGAAATCTGCCAGCTCAAATGAGGGATGAGAAAGATGAAAGAATAATGAGAGATGAGGAGATGAATGTCATTGAAACGCCAAGGACAGAAAAACTCTATCC
>APFE030381617.1:0-12500 GCA_000404065.3 Pinus taeda | reverse complement strand
TCTTTGACCATTTTTATTTTCTTGCCTTTTGATTATTCTTTTAAGGCATACCCTCTTTTCATTTTTTAATTTTCATATCATGTACACAAAATATGGAACCTTTGCAGCCTGCAATGATGAACATATTTAGCCCTTCCACTGTCAATCATGAAAGATGAAACCTATTGGTATAGGAACCTAACAACCTGTGGGTAGTCGTCGAAGGATATGGGCAAATTTATCCATCATTGCATTCCTTTGTCGCTCGAGGGCTTCCTCGAGCAGTAAAGGATCTCCTTCCCCCTTGTTTTTCTTTTCTTCCACCATTGGAGGTTGTCAGTTTTTGCAAGGCTAGTCTTGTAATCGTTCAACCAGATTGAGCCCTAACTCCTTATACCCTGACCTCGTTGGGGACATGTAAAGAAAAACAGAGAAAGAGCATATCGCTCTGATACCACTGATCCGAACTTATGCAAGAACGTAACAAAATATAGAAATACACAAATACACATAGATGCAGTAGAAATAAAACTTCATTTTATTAATATCAAAGAACGAAATATGCTTACATATAGAAATAAAAATAAACTAGCTTGGGTGATGGTAGCTTATCTATAAGAAGAGATGTGGCGGCTACATGCCTCTGAATTTTGTTACAATGAGGCTCAAAGGCCTATTTATTATTGAGAAATAATGGAAAACCCTAAAAATCCAAAAACTAACCCTAGGAGATGAAGTGCCAAAATTGTGGGCCTCGTTTGGGTAAATTGGTACATCAACTTCCCGGAATTGTAACTTTGGCATACGATTTTTTTTGGCTATCATAATACCTCATTTCAAATATTTCGAAGAGGAGGCAGAAAAACAAATTGGCAAACTAAGTTGGGAATTTTTTGTTCTCTCTATTTTCCCTCAAAACTTCTTTTAGTCCCTCAAAACGACTCCAAAAGTTTAGGACTCGACAAACTATCAAAAATAGTAATTTGTGCTACAATTAAGGAAAGTGAGAAGAAACAATGGTGGGAGTTCCAAGTGGAATAGGCGGGAGGCCACCAATATCCACTTGGATCACACACTTTCGGGGAAAATCGAAGAACATTTTTTTCCAAAATAATGTCTTAACACCTCCACGAGTTGGAATGCACCTAGGTCGCACGTGTGGGCTACTAGAAGCAAAATCAACAAATATGCTTAAAATTCACATAGTTTTCAAATTGCCAACTTTCACCTTGATCTTCATACATGTGGAGGTGAATCTCGAAATAATGGCTTAATGGTTTTTTTTAAGTATAGAAAATTACCTAAAACCCATACTGTTTCCCATAATTCGCATTGGTCTAAGAGATACACAAGATTATTTGAGGCAGTTTTGTAAAAAAAACAATTTTATCCATAATTATAAAATTATGCCCAAATTTGCAAAATAATGTAAAATTATGTATCCAGCCTAAATTTCTTGATTAGATTATGGTTGTAATAGGTAACCATTGATGGAAAATTGTTGAGATCTAATTTTCCAGCTTGTTTGCAAAGGATTGGCTTGTCTAAAGCCAAGTTTGTAATGTAAAAGTTTATAAAAATGGAGATATGACTCTAAGGAAGCCATGCCATGCCCTCATGCTATTGAAATGATTTTTTGGAGTTATCCCCTCTCTAACCAACTAGATTTCCAGATTCTTCCCTGTGATGTAAAGGACTAAACTTTGATATAATACAAAAGCTTCTATGTGAGGCTTTTTCTAATCCTTTTGTGTATTTAATATCTACTTGCATCCTGTGATTTAGATCTTTTATTGAGGCTGCAAGCTATAACACCATCATCCCACATCTACCCAAGTAACCGGCCAACCGGGGTAAATATGTGACAAGAGGCCACTATAATGGGACTCAACCTCCTAAGTGACCTTAAGGAAGTGGAATCGATGGAAACACATCACACTGACCTTCCATGTCAGCAATAGAACTCCCAAGAGCCATCCCAACCACTCATACAACCAACCCTTGAGACCAATTGAGGTTTTAGACCATTAAACCCCTGGACACTCCCTTGATATGGGAATGCACGCATCCAGGAGGCTTTGGACACTCCCACAAAATGGGTATGCATGCGTCAAGGGACGTTTCTCCTAATTTCCTTTATTTTCATAAATAAAATGCCAATTAATGCCACTTTTCCTTTCCAAATCCTTTACCATTGCCTTTTCCAATTTCCTTAGCCATAATAAACTGAAGTGAACACCCACTAGGATGTTTTGTCCACCATTCAACTTGGAATATGTGTCCCATGATCATGGTCTTACATTTTTATATTTTCATGGATTTTTAACCAAGTTTGTTATAGAACCCTCCCCCTTGGGGAAACACTGTCCTCAGTGTTCAATGACACCTATAACCAGCAAAATCGTTGGAAAAAAAAATACTGCCCATGGAGCTTTATACAATAGCTCATTGCAATATTTACAATGACCATCTAGTAAAACATGACAAACATGTCGTTTACTGGAGCTTTAAAACACATCTCATTATGGTATTTACAGTAATAACCACATATACATATATACACATTCACTTCACCCAACAAATAATCATATTGTCTATGGAGCTTTATAAATCTATCTCGATACATTATTTACAATAATATACACATATGCACATTTGCTCAACCAACAATTAAAAGGATATCCTTCCTGCATCCACAACAAGGGAATCCAGAGGCTCACACTTCCACCCTAAAAATAGTACCAGGATTCACCTCCTTCCTAGGAAGTCCAAAGTCCAATGTCAAATTCAAAGTTGCATCCAATGTCCAACACTATGATCCTGCACCACTTGTCTTGCAATGAATAGTTAAAGTCATTATTCCAGGGCACACTCCCAATGTGCATTTGATTCCATTTGGAAATGCTAATGACCAAAATAAATATATCCCCTACCTTCCCTTCTCTAGTACACAATCCCTCGGGAAATCCGATCACCCCCTTACATGTATTCACACACCTTCCAAGTTTCGTTGGCACCCCCATCCCAGGAATTCCATCCCTCATCAAGGTTTCCTCGCATTAGAAGGTCCAAAAACCAAGGCATATTCCTGCCTTAAAACCATCATACTGGTCATAGTATGCTCATGGAAATCAATGGACACTATTGGGTACCAATGTCCCACAATGGTCTTGCTCCTGAAGTGCTTTACCAACATACCACTGCATGTTCCAATTTCTTTTGTTGTTGTTACAAATGTTTGCTGTCAATTTTGACCACCCAACCAGGTATTTCATGCTTTCCTGTAACAAGCACATAATTTTTTCATTAGATTCAAATAAATTGAAATAACTTCAAATCATACCTCATTGGTAGCTCATCAACAAGGTACACTTGAAATCTTGTTTACTTCTTCTCATAACAAGTCAAACTAATTATTTGCTCAAATCATCATGAATAAACATATCACATCCGAGTAGCTCAAACTCAACCATCATAAATTAAAATCATGAATCGCATGAAATCATCATAAACCATAATCATAAATCACAAGTAATCATCATAGAATAAAATCATAAATCACATCCATAATAAAATGGAAATAAAATATCAATACTTATCCTTCATCGATCCTTACTTTTTCCTTTATTCTTTCTATACACACAATAGATCGCTTGCCACGCCTATCAAACACTCAGTGCCTTTTTATTTTCTTCAATAATGTACACATACACAATGTACATCACAACACATACATATGCCTACATCTGGTGTACGCCACTAAACAATACATACACCTACACTGGATGTACAACACAATAGATATATGTACACAGAGTACAACACAACAAATACACATGTCACGATACCACGACTACACAATGAACATACATAGTATCGCATGTACATAACACAACACATACGACATGCACATAATACCACATGTACATGAGTACCACATGTACAACATGTACAAAATACCACCTATACACAAAACCACCTGCACAACGTGTACACAACATCACATGTACACAACACCACCTGCACAACGTGATCATAATGTCGCATCTACATCACACCACCTATATAACGTGTACACAATCTCATACATACACAACACCATATCCACGAAATGTACACAACACGATATGCATGACATGTATACAACACCACCTGAACACATCACCATATGTACAACATGTACATGGCACCACATGCTTACAGCACCATTGTACAATCATGCACACAACACCATATGTACATAGCACCACATGTACAACATGCACATAACACAATATGTACATAGCTTGCATATATAAAATGTGCATACCACCCTATGTACAGAGAACTCCATATCCAGCATGTGCACAACACCATATGCACACAACATCGCATATCCATCATGTGCACAGTACAATATGTACACATCACCTCATATCCAACATGTGCATAACACCATCTATACCCATCATTGCATATGCAACATTCACACAACACTATATGTACCACCCTATACATAACATTGCATAAACAACATGTACACAGACTATATATACACAACATAACATGCGCACAACATCACAGATGCAACATGTACAACATATACAACATATGCACACTAGTAGTACCACACATCCAAAACTACATTATCTCTACAAGCACCTTGCTTCCAGTGTCTCTACACCATCCATTCTTATCCTAGCATGTCACAGATCGTGTTGTTTTCATTCAGATGATGTATTCCCTCAAAGTTACCTATCATAACATAAACATAGGCATAATTCAAGAATACATATCAATTCATATCCATGTGATATTGATATTGTATATTTGTCGTGACTACTCTCCCCACTTGACTCCCCATAAGACGAGGAACCTCGTCATGCCACTAACCTGCATAAGCAATCATTCCTCCAAAAGAATGATCCCTGAAAACCCTGTCAGAAAGTGACATAGATACAAAGATACATAGATAAATATACATAAACATTAGTATAAAACAACCATGATCTTGTCAGACAATGATAGAAATACACACGTACGTATATAAACATCAGCATAATCATGATCATAACATAATTACCATAAAGCATAAGGTTAAGGTTAAGAGAACTCCATTAATCTGTGCACACCATGCACAACATTGAGAACAATCATTCCCAACATATCCAAGGCGTCTGATGCCTCAAATTCATTTACTTCACCTTTCATGTTACCTTTCTCTTGAATGTACTGCCATTGTCCATTTACACCAACGGACCAAACCAAGCCAACTGACTGTCATACTCTTGCCTTCAGTTTCCCTTATACATGTACCCGCTTCATCCAAGTATTTGATTACCTATTAGGTTTCATTCATCTCTCCCGAGCTCCATTAAATTCCTCCTTCCTAACCAATTACCAAGACCCTCAAAACATAAAAGGTGAAAACAAGAACCAAACAAGAAGAAAACCATGAAAACCAATAATAATACGACACCACAACCAAAGTGGCATGGCCATGCACAGAACACAAACAAAACTACAAATCAAGTGCAAGAAATTCACAAAACACTGAAAGAACAAGATTAGCAACAAACACCATGACTCAATCCCATGGTTCCCAATGCTTCCAAGGGAAATCTTAACCTAAGCCTTCTTCAAGATTCCAAGGAAATTTCTTTACCATGCAATTCTCTATATTATACTCCCATAACACATAACTGTCAGTCCATGCATAAATTAACATAACAATACAATAGTTACCTTACCTTATTGTGGCAAGCATGTTGCTTGCAACTGAACACATCCATGCCATCTCTCAAGGGACTCAAATCCTTTGACGAATCTAGCCATAACTAGAACTAGTTATTATACCTTTCAAATACATATTTATGAATATAACACATATCCTCATAGTGTTAGATAAATTCAAGGTCAAGATACTTCATGTATGAAAATCACTCATTCGTTTGGAATTATGGTTTCCAAACATAGCCAAAGGAATTTTTCACCCAGTTCCTTTATTTTACCTTTTCTTGCAATTGAGTATTACTATGCACTATCACATCACCCGATTGTTATTTATATAAACACATTAACTATTACCTTGTCAAGATAATACCAAGCATGTTTCCTTGCAACTATTCACACATGATAGTCTCACATTCCAAAGCTCAAGATATCATGTATATTAATTCAAAATCAACCTTTACCAAGTCTAGCAACCATGTCATAATCAACAATCAACTCACATTCATCGGCCATAATACAACTATCACCTACTTACATGCAAGTACATATCAGTTGTCTCAACACATATTTATTAGTAAAACCATTTTAAAACAAGATAATTTTGACAAGAAATATTATAGACACATACTCATATCATTCAAGTACTCAAACATTCAGACAATAGATAGATGGCATTATAGACACCAAACACTCAAACACAAAATATACAACATAATCAAACAATCAAGTACCAATTATATGACATAAGCAAACTCATACCTTCATGTATCTTAGGGGAGGTTATCTTATCTCCACAATCAATCTAGATTAGCAGGATATAACATCAAAACATATCAGATCAAACATAAATAAGGTCATGATATCCATAACAATAACTAGCTAACATGTTCACATCATAAGCTCATAAACAATTTCATTCATGCATAACAATCACATATGCACAGTCAGTCTATATTAATACAACACGCTATCATGAATAAGTCGACTCATACCTGAATACCATAACCATAATAATTTGCATAGACCAATCCATGTTAGCACGATATGTGTAACATAAAGATCTTAAATGCAATGAACATAACCATCATGCAAACGACCATAATGCATATAACAATAGGTTACTATCTTTCATGACTATATGACACATATGCATATGACTACACTGATCAACTAGCATTTATCATACATGTAACCATAACAAAAATAAAATGAAAAGTATATAAGTAATCCTAATTCTTATAACAATCATTAACCGCATATGTGCATGCTCATCATACAAACCTTTATGGCAAACTGCTCTTACCCCGAAGTTTAGTGTTGCAATATTGCTTTGGTGATCTACATCTCCTGTTATATCTCATTCAGCACATTAACATCATAACAACCAATAGCATCATGATGACCTAAAATGCATACAATGACCTCACAATGCATCTTTGACCTACTATACATGCATAACTATAACCATGACAATGCATGCATAATAACATATAGACAGTGACATGCATAACAAATTCATATACAACTGACATACATTCAAGAAAAACACATCCCAAAAACAACATCATCAACTCCTACATGGAAAATCCATGACATCACTACAACCATGATCAACACCATGCACATGAAACAAGCACATGGACTACAAATGATAAGGAACACATATGCAACTATTGGGCACAGGATCCCCCAAGGGAAGTTTTAGGGCTTAAAGCCCATATTTTGGTCAAAGATTGTAATTCCAATGTAAAGACTCCACATTTTGTGGGTGCAAAGCACATAGATTGTAAAAGAGTCATAGGGTTGTCCGCCTTTAATTTTGTTATCGTAAAGTTGGCTATTGAGATCTACCCATGGTCTACGGACCATGGGATTGTATAAATAGAGCGAGGCTCTAAGTATTTAAGACACCTAATCATCTAATGAGGAGAAGGATGAAGACTTGAGTCATATCTGTGGAGTAAATCCTAGTTTTGGGTTGTAGAGTAGGAGAAGGCTCTGCAACTGAGTGCGTAGAGGCCTAGTAGTCTGCAACTGAGTGCACGGACCCCTGCAGTTGAGTGCGTAGGGTGAGTTGAGTCTGTAATAATTGGAAGTATTAATAAAAATAAGTTTCATATCATTTATGTGTATTTATTTCCTGTTGTATGCATCTGTTACATTGGATATACATTGCACTTTTAATGCTTATATGATGCATGAATGTGTATAAATGTACTCATTAAGTAACTGCAAGATAGAATATTTGTTTATGTGAAGTTAAGTAAGTTTTGTTAAGAAGATAAGTAAGATACACGGTGTAGTTTGGGGAAATAGTGCAGGTTGTTGCCATAGCAGTGTAAAACCATATCAGTCCCTAGCTAGGGCTATGCAAAAGACGATTATAACAGATTGTAAAGGTATTGAAGGTTAGAATAGTACGTGAAGTGACCTACTCGAAGGTAGGCACAGTTGGACTAAATCGACACCACAGACATCTCAAGGGTGTTGAAACTTGGTTTCAGCATCCCCCCATACTGCTTCAGGTGAGACTTCAATCCACGCTCAGCAGACTAATGCCAAAAGGGCTAGTAGTGTAAGGATTTGTTTGGATAAATAACTCAAAACCTGGGTTAGGCCCCCATAAGCCAACAAATGGTTCCATTGCCGGGACCGGAATTTTCATAGAGATGTCTGATGTCATATCATTAGAATCCAACTAAGAAGGAAATTAAAGGTTGGTTGGATAGAAGAATTCACAAGTTTGCAGCGCAAGAGAACAAGAATCCACAACTATCAAAACAAGAGTGGTTAGACTGCTACATGTACATGGAGATCCATGAAATCTGCTTCATGTCCTTCCCTACTTAGTTATACGAGTGGATCACAAAGCTAGCAGATAGCCAAGGAAGGTGGAAACTTGATGGTCCTATTGTGTGGACCCCAGAGTTAGTAAGAATATTGGAAGAATCGGAGGATAAGATCGCTTGCACCATTGATCACTAGCTCGATCAGATTATAGGAGGATTCATTACCGAGTTCACGTCGACACCTCAGTCAGCTATAGCGAGGGAGAGTGACGCTTTCTCAAAGGACCAAGAGGTAAGTATGTAAAGTCTTTAAATACTTGGATTAAAATTCTATTGTGTGAAAAGAGTGTTAGGTAGTTACCTTGATGTTTGAGGCTACGCGAAGTGTAAAATCTTACAGAAACGAAGGAAATAAGGGACCAAAAAATAGCCCCTTGATTTCACCTCTGCGAGGGGACGAGAAAGAGCTCACGAAGGCCTCTCCACGAAGTGCGATACATCTGATAAGGAAAATAATTCTTCGAATACCACCTCCACCCACACTGCCACGAGCTTCACCACCATCACCTCCCTCCTCACCCATACCACGTCCACCACCACCGCGATTCAATATGGCAAGCACAGTGAAGTTGCATGTGTTCAAAGGATTGGGAAATGAGGATTTGGACCAGTTCTAGTTCATTGTAAGGGATGATGGGAAGTGCAAGGAGTTACAGATGACAATATAAAGAAAAAAACATTGGTTAGAGCCCTACAGGATCACATGCTGACCTGGTATATTAAGCACTCCAATGATAATCCAAATGCGAGAATCGCGGATATACAAATGGCGTTAAATGATAATTTAGTAGGTTGAAGTCTAAAGCACAATCAACATTGGATTCAAAGAGATCACAATGCCACTAGGTGAGACTCCTTGTGAGCTGAATTAGAGGCTGAAATGTAAGATTCACGAGGCTAATATGAATCTGATAGATGGACAGCATTGCGAGTGGTTTGTAGCTTCGCTAATGCCACATTTAAGAAGTGTGCTATCGTAGCAGAAGATAACAACTCGGGCAAAGGCCTTAGAGATCACAATGAGGTTGCATGAGATCCTGATGTAGGATCCCAACTTGGGAGTTCGACAGATCCACGCGCAACTGAAGAATTTATGCCTTGAGATGCAGAGTCTGAAACAGGATAGGATAGCTCGACCAGAAGTGCGCAAAGCGGTATGGTGCATAAAATGCAAGGGTCAGGGTCATGACAAGGACCACTTCCTGGTTTTCACAAATTACCTCACAAGAGGAGGACCGATGCCTTTAAGGCTGGAAGCACAAGAAAGACCTACCACGGTGCCTACTTTGTGGTCTACAATTTTTCAAATAGCTAGAAAACATGCCACGGACAACTACCACTTGTTATAGAAGTATACAGAAAATTTACAACAGTTGTTCTACAACTTTTGTAGGTTGATGGGACACAATGAGCACACTTGTAGAAGCTATGAGTTGATGATGGATAGAACTCCCACCTACAAAGTTCAAGCCGAAACGAGGCCCCTTAACCAGAATGCAGGAATGGCACGAACAAGATTTCAGGGGGGCAAATGAGGTCGAGGTGGAGGAGGACCTGGAAGAGGCACGGACAATTGATATGCTACAATTGCAGAGGGCCAAGACATTATGCCTATGATTTCACGAATCCAACATGCTCATCATGTTGATATTACACCTTGTTTGATTATGAGACAGAAGATTATCCTACGCTAATGGCTAGGATATGCAACAAAGGAGTGCTACAGCCTCCCCCGACTCAAAACCTGCAAATGATGAGGCCTGAGCTGTATGAGGAAGATCCCAATGTGAACATTATTCTTCGAAGTGGAATTTTGATAGGAGATGACAAAGGCAAATAGCCAGAATATAGTACTTGGGTTTGCAAAGCTCCAGCGAAAGAAGCGGAGTTTGATTGGGAGTGCACTTTGGAAACCTTCATGGAAGCTAAGAAGAGCTTCGTTGATGCCTCCAATTCAGGAAGCAAAGATAGACCGGAGACGAAGTTGGACCCATCTATGCTCACAACATTCCTGGAAACATGTATGAAGTACTATACGATAGTAAGGCTGTAAAAGGATTACAAGAACTCATTAACATATGCATTGGGACTGTGCCAGGAGAACTACACGTAGTCTGGAAGATTGGAAAGCATAAGACAAGAACAGGAAGAGAAATGAGGCTAACCGTGCAGATCAACAAATATGATATGGATCAAGTCATCCTGGATTTAGGATTGGATGCAAATGTTCTGCCAAAACAGACATGGGAGCGAATGGGGAGACCTGCACTATAGTGGTCTCCAATTCAGCTAAGAATGGCAAACCAGCAGAAAATGATACCCATGGGATGATTGCAGGGAATAACTATGGATATTGAGGGAGTGAGTGTGCTAGCAGATTTTGAAGTGATAGAGATTTTTGATGACAGCAATCCCTACCCTGCACTCTTACAAATTGATTTGTCCACTAACATGAATGGGGTGATTGATCTGAAGAAGCACAAGATGATTTTTGAGAAGAAGTCACTACGCATAATTATATCCCTAGACCCTGTTGAAGGATCACACTATACATAGCCAGTGCATGACTATGAAAGTGATGATGATTTGGAGTGCATCTACAAAATAATAGCATGAGAGCAAGACTGGGTGAATCCCACCATGGATGGGCAGATTTCATGGGAGCACGAGAGCTCTTGTACGTCAGATTTTAATGAGGAGATAGAGCAATGGTAGAATCGGTTACATGAAGTAACTATGCTGAATTGTAATATGATGACAAGGTCATTGCGCTTTGTATCGACAAAAGTAATAGATCTACCTAATTATGATGGTTTAAGTGAGGAAGATACCTTCTTGGATAAATTTGAAAGGGAGGTGCTAGAAAAGCAACCCTTCCAAGCCTTGGACTATGTATTGCTCGCTATGCACGCGAGATGGTGCGTTACACACAAAGGAAGCTTTGACGACTAGTGCGAATGTAGGAGAATGATGTGCACAAGATTTTGGAAGCCTAGGATGCGACTAACAGACAAGTACAATGAATGGGATGATCCATGTGTGCATCTGGACACGTGGGTGTAGGCATATGGAAAACAATCTACACAGATGCACATGTACTCTGTGTTGAAATGCATGGTCTATAAGCTGGTGTTGGGGGGAAAAATGTGAAAAAGGCTCTTAATTTTAGGAAGACATTATGTAAAAAGAAAAATCATGCAGAAGGTTCTATGTGCCACAACTATAAAAATGGAAGTGTTGTTTCTCCTAGCCTTCCACAACCTACAAGGGTTACACCACAACAATTGGAAGAAAAAAGAGAAAAAGGGCTTTGTTACAATTGCGATAGCAAATTCACTAAAGGTCATAAGTGTGCTGAGAAGAAATTATTTTACATAGAATATGAAGAGGAGGAAGAAAAGGACCAAGAAACATCAAAACAAGAGGATATGCGCCAGGACCCCACCCAAGAGAAAGAAGAAATGAATCAGACCATATCTTGTAAAGGCATTGGCAAGAATTACCACTCCTCAAACTCTCAAGATAGAAGGACATATCAAGAAGAAAAAGGTGCGAGAAATGAAAGATCACATAGAGAAAGAAGAAATGAATCCAACCATATATTGTAATTCATTGGTCGAAATTACCACTCCTCAAACTATCAAGATAGAAGGACATATCAAGAAGAAAAATGTTCAAGAAGTGAAAGATCACATTGAGCATCAAGAAATAAATCCGACCATATCTTGTAAAGGATTGGAAGAAATTACCACTTCTCAAACTCTAAAGATAGAAGGACATATCAAGAAGACAAAGGTTCAAGTAGTGAAATATCACATCGAGCATCAACAACAAGTTCTTCAACTTTTAAAGGATAATGCCACTTTAGTGCAAAATCAAACAAAACAACAGGTAGATCAACATTGTAGTGAAAAATGTTTTGATGTAGGTGATTGGGTATTTTTACTACTACATCTCAAG
>APFE030381616.1:47719-64157 GCA_000404065.3 Pinus taeda | reverse complement strand
TATGTTTTATAATATTGGTTATTCAGGTGCTATTTAATCGTTTGCCTTGTTTGTGCTTGCAGGTTTGCAACAAAGGAATTTACTTGGATCAAAGGAGCGAAGGCATCTCCAAACTTGCGTTGGACATGAGGTAGGCCTTAAACACATTTGTTTGCCATTATTTATAAAGAAAGATAGTGTTTGGTTGGTTTGTTTGTCATTAGGTCTTCATTAGATTCTAGGAAGGTCTATCTTGTCTGCAAGATCGACTCATTCCGCGTGACACTAGGAATGGTCTCTATCAGTTCAACAGGAAAGGTTTCAGTATGCCTAATTTTTTTGGTTTTAAAGAATGAATGTGGAAGTAGGAGAAGGAAACAACCTGCGCCTGCTCCATTCCATGCCGCTTGGTGAGTGATCTGCCTGGGTATGTCTTTCATACTCCGTAACTGTTCATCTAGGCCATGAGTGATGGACCACATGCTCAGCATGGACGTTGTTCTTGTTGGAGCCCAATATCCCATTTGCCATATGCACATCCTCCGTTCAGAGGTGAGGTGAGCAATTGCAAGTTAGAAAGTTTCATGATGTGGTTTATTATTATTATTATCTAATTTTAAAGTTATTATGGTGTATGAGATTTTTGTTTGTGAGATAAAGGAAAGGTTTTATTATTATTATTATCAGGATCTGTGATACAACTTATTTAGTTGTTATTACTGAAAAACTAGCTTTTTCTCATGTGATTTTTACCGAAAAACAATCGATATTGTTAAAAGTAGACAGTTTGTAGAAAGTAAATAACTTTTAGAAAAGCTTACTTCATTTTACAACCACCTCAAGTGGCATTTTAATAGCACAAATTCATTATTTATGTGTTTTTCCATGATTTCCCTACTTTTATAAATATTTTCATCAGAGTTGGCATGTTGAGATCCTAGTTTTTCTGTAAAACTATCAATGATGACCTCAACTTTTTCACACTTTCTCAGTTTCGTGAAATTCATTGACATAAACCACCAAGGACCCTAAATTTCCTTGCTTTCCCATTACAGTAGTACTAAAAGTACTCTAAACAATCAAAACCATTAAAAATATGTTGGCCTATCTTTCATAAACAATCTTCTTTGTTCATTTCCACCAATTAACTAAGAATTCTACACCATAAATCAAACATTGGTTAAGGAATTAATTACAGGACATCAAGACCAAGGTATACATTGCAATAAAGAAGAGCACAATAAAGTGACCTCTAACTCCTAGGACCAAATCCAAAATCAAATATTATTAAATTTCTTAACCATATAGCCAATTCCCATATTCAAATTTCTAGTCATGGATATAACTCCCAGATTATATAATTCTTCAAGAGGGTTGTGTACAAAATACCAATCAATGTTATTAGTACCAAAGATGGCACCATTTCCAAGCAATCTGTCACACTTGGAAATTCCTTTGGCGTTTACTTTAGATTATTAAGTTTCCCAATTACATTTTAATGTCCAACGATAATAAAGTAAAGGCCAACAACTGGCTTAGAATAGGAATACACAATCTCCACAATTGATCTGTAAGCATATTCATCAATTCCTTTTCTTTTACCAGACCTTCAAAGAATAAAAGAAAATCTAACTCTAATAAAACAAGTTTGCACACCTACACAATGCTGTGCAAACCTTCAAAAGGAAATAACAAACCAAGAGAAGGATTTCCTTGTAGAAACATAATGGCATAACTAGTAACGGGGGATTATGAGATAAATATCAAGCATGTCTGCTCCAGCTATTGCATCATGCCTAGGTTGAAGTTAAGAGATTACCTCCAAATGAGCTCTCTTATATGTTCCTCAGTGAACATGGGCTGCTCAAAATCAAAGTTTAAAGGAGTGGGGCAGCTGGTTTCATCGTTGATGTCATGCAGACTTGACAAGTAAGGGTGACTCAAGGCCTCTTGAACTAAGGCAACACAACAATAACATATAACATGATTCAGTTGAAGATGAGATAATAAAAACTAAAATCATATTGCACATCTAAGTGTAGAACTTCCCCATCTTAACTATAGAACTTCCCTTCTCTAGGGAAAAAAACCTGATGTTATCACAACACATCTGAAAACAATAATAACTAGCCAATTATAGGAGTGACAAGTAAAATACATGTAATGTGTTTTCTTGGATCAAATACAAGCATTTTTTCAAGTAAACCTACAGTTGCTGGAGCCATGTTAGGGAATTTCTGAGAAAAAGGTTGCTTAGGAAACTATGGAAGTTGCCTGATGTATCTTCTATCATTTCCATTCAGTAAAAAGCCAAGATCAAATTCATCTGGTGAACCAATTAACTATTAAGAAAACAAACATAGAAGAAATAAGCATCTGATGATTTAAGATAGGTAAAGAAACCCATTTCAATTTGTATCTCAATTTTTATCATTGACATCAAATCATTTATGTTTTAAGCATATACTTGCCCATCTTCATAAGAAAAAGAATGAATAAGCATTTGCCTCAATGATGAGCCTTAATTGTTGAACATAATCTTTACCAGGAAACAGGGGATCCCGCTTTAGTATCTCCACAAAAATGTAGTCCACTGACTAGATATCAATGGCTGTTGTATACCTAGGACAATTCAATAGTATTTTTGGTGCACGATACCAGCAAGTAACAAAAAACTCTATCATAAAGTCTATCTCTGAAGTAGTCTGTGCAAGCCCAAAATCACATATTTTTTTGTCACGGTTTTCATTTAGAAGGAAATTTCTTGGCTTTAAATATCTATGCAAAATATTTGTTGAGTGTATGTACTTTATCCCTCTCAATAGCTGATATAGGAAAAACTACAAAAGGAAATCTATGTCAAGATGCATAACCATGCTTATTATTGGCAGATAATGTAGTTGACAAGTTGTAATGGATATTTCCCTAACTTCCCTTATCCACTTCAATATGAAGCAACTGAAAATATATTATATTTATCCAGAGCAGCAAAATATTGAAATAATAATAAAGCAAATCTCATGCTCAAAGCAAATATATCTTCACAAGAGAATGTGGACTGCTGAAAAACGATAAGCTAAAATGTAAGCGTTGGTACATTGAATTTGCTTTGGTTAAAATATGAGTTACTCTGCCAGTTGAAAATTCATTAAGCAACATCTCAGGACACCACAAACAAGATGGATTGAGAATTATGGCATACAACTCAAGTTACTATATTTATTTTTAGTAAATCCACACTATGATACACTTACAAATAATACAAGTAACACACTAACCTTCTAACAAAAGTTCCAAGCCAAAAATGGAGTGTACCAACTTGAATTCTTAATTGAAATAATTTAGTGCAATTTTCATTTTCTCAATTGTGGGTGGTAGATGTTCCCTGTGAATTGAGCAAGCTAGATCCCTAAGTCTACAACTTCCAATTGACAATTGGACAACAAACTTTCCAAATAATTGGATTATGGTCCTAATCACTGAAGAAAATGAACAAAACTTAGAATTTCAGTGCACAAATAGCAACAGAAGATTACCTTCTGCAAACATTACCCCTAAAATTCATAAAAAATAACAAAAAATTCATCATAATTCCAAAGTTGAAGAGAACCTCTAAATCTAAATTATTATATTTGGAATTAATTGTGTAGAGAAAGTTAATAATGCATGACACATTTCACTTGAGGATTAGTCATGAATTGATCATTTTGACTTGTTGTCATGGGAGATGGGTCATGCATCAATACCTTACTCTAAATATTGTAGGTATAGTTGTAACAATATCAAAATCATGACACAAAACCAAATAAAGATTAAGAATTTAATTCATTTAACCTTGCAATCATTTTCAGAAGAAAAAAAGCGTAATATATTCATATATGAAAGTTACATATCGCAAATGCACGAAGCATATGCCGAAATATTCAAATAGGAGGAATACATAGAGCAAATGCAGATAGCATATGCAGAATATGCAAAAAGTGCAAATACAGATCTCAAATATAGGCCCTATAGGCCAAATATTGCCCACAGGCAAACCA
This sequence comes from Pinus taeda, assembly GCA_000404065.3. Taxonomy (NCBI): domain Eukaryota; kingdom Viridiplantae; phylum Streptophyta; class Pinopsida; order Pinales; family Pinaceae; genus Pinus; species Pinus taeda. The sequence continues at coordinate 60,138 of APFE030381616.1, read as the reverse complement.
AATATTGGTGCAAAAGAGGCACCATGACACCATGCAAATATGCAGCAAATGCAAGAGCAACAAGATCTGTCTGTCCATAGAGGAAGGAGAGGCACGAAACGAGGTATGGGAGCAGTCACATAAGCCACTCCAACCCCGCCCCCTCAAACTCTCCACCTAAAAAGGACAAAAAACAGAGAAAGAAATGCTGCCACAATCATCCCCAGCTGCCAGCAGATAAAAAAACCATCCATGACATCCATAGAAGTGGCACGAAACAGGGCAGGAGCACCGCTATTCCCTCAACACTCCAAGGATATGCCTTGTCCAGAAACAAACCAGAATGCATCCGAGAAGGAGAAGTCCCATCGGAGTAGCAGCAATCACCGGGGGCAGAGGCGGCAAAGGAAGCCACCTCGCCCCCGCTCAGAAAAACTGTACAGCAGAAGCAATACCACGGAGTATCTGGATGAAGCCCTGCTAAAACGCTCCTTCGCCTCTCCTGAAACCCTCCTTTCAAACCCCTGCTCCCCTGCTGCCCGCAGCTCCTATGCTTCTGATCGCATCTCCCCTCGACGCCGCTTCCAGGCTTCTGTTGCAACTCCCCTCCTGGCCGCTCCTAGGCGCCTTGCTTCTCGCCCTTGTATCCTGCAACTCAGCACCTGTCCACTCCTGCTCGCTCGACCTCCTCCGCTCCTATCCGCTCCTGTTCGCTGATATCCTGTAGCTCAGCTCTGGTCTCTCCACGACCGCTTCTGCTCGCTAAAACCCTGCAGCTCAGCGCCGATCTCCCCGCTCCAGCTCTCCCTCATACCCGTTGCTCCTCCGCTTCTGTAACCCTGCAAAACACAGCTCCTGACCGCTCCTGTGACGTTCGACCTCCTCCGCTCCTATCCGCTCCAGCTCAATCGGCTCCAGCGCTCCCTCCTCCGCTCTTACGCTCCTGTACCCGCGATAGCTCCTCCGCTCCTGCTCCGATGCTCTCACGCCCTCCTCCGCTCACTTGCAATCATTGGGATCTCTTTACATCAATAATGTGAACAAATTTTGATTGAAAACCTAGAAATGTGTTTCATAAATACCAGGAAATGCTTCCTAAATTGCTTTGTGTTGTCATCTACAACAGATTTGACGAGAGCTCCAAGAAAGCCCAACACTGGCTTGAACTGGAACTATACTATGGACCTATGTTGCACAAGATTCCAAAACAGGGATTAAATGGAACGGGTGTCCACAATGGATTCGGGGAAAAGTGTGTATATATATATGTGTGTGTGTGTGTATATATATATGTATATATATATGTATATGTATATATGTATATGTATATGTATATGTATATAGATACACATATATATACAGATACATATACATATACATATACATATACATATACATATACATATACATATACATATATACATATATACATACACACACACACACACACACACACACACACACACACACACACACACACACACACACACATATATATATATATAAACCAATTAAGTCAATTGTTAAATGGAACCAGAAGATAAACACAATGAGCAACTCGAATAATAGTTAACATTCTTGTACTAAATGCTGATAAGAGTTCTAATCAATAGTCAGCACGAGTTACATTCATTATTCATCCTATTAGAGTAATTATTTTCATGTCCATGCTATTCGATTTAAGCCAAAGCAGTATTCCAATAGGGATAAACATGATGTATTTGTTCTCTTTCCCTCGAGTCCTACTTTTAGAATCTTATTGAGTTTGTCATATTAGCAAAAAAAACTCTCAAAGGACAATCTTCTCCTACTGTTATGCTAATTGTAGGGTCATTACCTCTTACTTCCAGCTTCGAGACAACTTTAACCACTAGAGGTGTCATAAGCAAGTCTTCAATACCATACCATTCATGCAAAGTGGAATTGGGAAACACAATCAACGAACCACAAGAATCTCATTGCCCGATCCTTCTTGGCCTCGGAGCTAAGAAAACTTATGCTTAACACCTTTAGGACTTCTTTCTTTTAATTGTTTCCCATTTTTACTTTTGGGCCTATTAACATTTGATTTTATCTCTTTTGAAACTCGTTATGTTATCTTTCATTCAATGTTAGACAAGAACACATCCTACACCTAGGGAACCCATCCATGGGATTCCCATGTTGCAAGTTACTTGAACAAGAACGGGGACACTCCCTTTTCATTATGGACATCCTCCAAAGATGTCCCTTTCCAGAATCAAGGATGTGCAAGGGATAACTGGGCATCCATCAACGCGATGGCCACGACAAGTGCCAAAACAAGTTGTTTTGGTGTCTACTCAACCAAGAGTGATCCCTTATGAGGTCATCTTGGAAAATGATGAATAAAATAGTGAAATAACAAAAAAAATTGAGATCAAAAATAGAAAAATTTTATTTGACATGTTTCTAGCGGCAAGAAGAGATCTATAATTGGTTTGCTGAGCACACAAACCAACGACCAAGCAATCCATACTAATTATTTGGTCTTTGGATCATGCATAGAAAGTTGCAACTATTCTCAAGATTTTGAGAGGTTCAAAGGTCTGCAATAAAGATTTAATGTGGACAGAAAGTTTGGACTAAATGATATTTATGTATTGTTCAAATTTGAACTATGTACCCACTCGCTCACTTTAAATAGCTAAATTATCATTTTAGTTTTATTTATTTATTTTAATATAGTATATATATAATTTGAATGGTCTGTCTATGTGTCATGTTATTAAAATATCATTTTTGTTTTTTTATTTTTTATATATTTTATATAAAATCTGAATGGCATGTATCCATGTCATGTTTATTTTGACTCATTGCTTAATTTTTGAAACCATTTTGAATATCTTGATTTTTTTTAATTTCATTATTTTCCCCATGGAGGGTGAGCATTAATTTCATGCTAAGCGTATGATGAGTGGTCAAGTGAAAAACAATCAAATTATAGTTTCCTCCTCCACCTAGCAGCTACATGCATATAAGTAGCTTGCACCATTTGCAAGCAATGTACTAGCAATTATAGAGGTTCACAAGTTAGAATGGTTCTATATGGCGATGGGGCTCCACTCCAAAGGGCATCATTGCAATCAAAGGAGATTTGTTAGCACAACAGTTAAGGAGGAAATAGGGAATGCCATTTTGGAATTTGGTTTGCAAGAATGGTGGATGATGGGAAACTTGGACCTTTCCCAAAAATCATATCACTAATAATATCCACATCCCTTGGATTTTATGGATTGGTTTGCATTAGTACTATAAATCAGTTGCCCTTGGACAAATGTTTTTTAAATGTAATTACAAGTTTTAGGCTATGGAATGTTAAATGGAATAGAGGTTCTGAGTCTCTTTTTTCTCCTCTAGTCTCTTTCGGGTCTCCTTCTAGTCACTTCATGATGTTCTTTGTTTCACTCTGGTTCAGTTTAGGCCCTCTTGAAGTTTCAAGCTTCTAGATTATCGACTCTATGAGTATGTGTGGCTCAATGGTTGTTTTCAATCCCCCTGGAGCCTAGTCAATAATGGCTCATTCTCTCTGTTATCCAAGCTTCACATTAGTAATCAAAGGCTTTGAATTTGCCCTAAAAGTTCCTCTGCTGGTTTCTTGCCAGTTTTGACACTATTTTCATGGAAAGTTTTTCTAGGCTCTCTTCCTAATTTTGAATTTGATCTACTTTTTATTCTCCTATGGATCCATTGGATCCTATGGATGTGGTTTTGTTTTAATCCCTATGCTCTCAATTCCTCCATACTTTATTTATGTTCACTCTCTAGTTATCGTATACTCAATCAAAATATGGTTTTGGTTTTGGCACTATGGTGGGTAGTCTTTGGGTCTGGGCTAAACTAGGTCCTTCTCTCTTCGCTGGTGGAATACCATGCCTCGAGTAAGAGGCTCTCATAATGGAAGAGGTCATCAAAATAGTAATGGCCCATCAACCTCATAGGCACAAACAATAGTGGTGCACTTGGCAAAAGTCTATTACAATAATATCCCACCAACAATCCAAAGGAAAATTGAGAAAGCTGAGAGGGAGGCCATAATTGAACGTAGATCTACTTCCACTAAAAAGGTCCTGGAGAAAATTGGCGATTGGATTCTAGACACGGGAAGCACAATATTGAGGCACAATAGATACATGCAAAAGGTGGATATTTACTAACAACTCAAAATCATAATGGGCAAGGTGTTGGTGGAGTAGTCAAAGGAGCAACATGTGATTCTACTATGCCTGGATGAGGCTCAAAAACAAATTGAAAAGTTGAATATTAAGGTGAAAACAATCGCAAGAAATCTTGTTAATTGGGAATTCACATAATCAAATGAGGATACAGGCCCACCTGTTATAATCCAGGTGGAATTCCCCTCTTGAGAGTTTATCTTTACGGTAGAAGTTTTGAAAATATTAGTGAGAAAAGGGTTCCTTCATTTGTGCCTTAATCATAGGAGCTAGAACAAGTTCCTTCTTGTGCATGACTCAAGTTCCTAAAAATTAGGAGATTCCCTATAAATTAGGATGAGTTCCTATAATTTAGGAATCCATCCCTAAAAGTTAAGATGAGTTATGTGGCAGTTAACGGAAGTCTTGAAACTCGACGTCAAGTTTTTTATTTTGCAGTGTGAGTTAAGTGAGGAAAAACACAAGTGATTGAGTTTCAGGTGTTTGGCTTGAAATAGGATGAGTTGCATGAGTAATTAACCCATGCTAATTCAATCAATCACAAAAGAATTCCTTAATTATAAAAGTCACTAATTTTAACCATTCAAATTTCCATTAAAAGGAGGAACAAAGAAACAAGTTTAATAATTATTTTGGTAAGCATGAGTTAGTGAGACCAAGCAATAGGAAGCATAAGTTTGTGCATGGAGCTTGCAAGAGGAAGAGTGTGCAAGAGAAGCTTGTGCACAAGTTGGTAGAGGCAACAAAGGTCAACAGTCTTGTAAGGGTTTCGAGCTTAGATCAAGTAGGAAAGACAAGTTTCTTTCAGATTGAAACAACTATATTTTGCAATAGATCAACTGCTCAGTTTTTGCTATCAATAAAATTATCATCAAGCAGAGGGTTTTTCCTAGTTGGGTTCCCTAGTAAAAAACAAATGTGTTGAATTGTGTGACTGTGTTTTATTTTTGTTCTTATTGCCACTCCAAATTGAGTAGAGAAATTTTGTGTTTGTAAGAAAAAAAGGTGTTTTTCAAATTGTTCTTATCAGTAGATCAAAATTTCATGGAAATTTGACATGGTATTAGAGCTCTTGGAACAAATTTAAGATCATCACAAGTGCATCACACAAGGAAAAGGAGGTTTGTGGTAGTCGAACCCCTTAGGTATTGGTCTGAAGTGAAAGGAGGCCGAGATAATGTTTCTTCTTGTGTTTCAGGGCAGAAGAGATTGGGAAGGTGATGGTTGTGTGGCAAGGTTGAGGTCTGAAAGGTTTTCTCTGCAGGATTAGTGGGCATAATCTCTTTAGAACGGGCCACAATAACTTTGTCTCTTGGAGATAGACAAAGCTCTCGTAACAGAGATTTGGGCGGCTTGTAAGGCCTCAAAAGAAGTTTATATAGGGACCGAGTAGAACCCAGGCACAATGCAAGTGGAAAGGGTGATAGAATAAGGCTCAACGCAGGTGTTGAAGGCAATAGAAGGCCGAGAGGAGCATTGTAGCAGCTGCTATAGTAGCCCTGACCAAGGCAAAAGGTTGCTAAAATTTGTACAAGAAAGGTCCATAAGAATTGAGAAAGAAGTTGATCATTCAGGTATGATATCCTCCTTTTAAGTATTGTGTTGATGTTAGGTTGGTAGAGATCATGCTTGGAGAGAAGTGGGCAGCTCGTGCACAGGTTTTTTTTTTTTTTTTCAACAAAGCTCTTGTACAGAGTTTCTTTTTTCAATAGAGCTTATGTACAGGTTGGAACACTATTGTAGGGTTGACAAAAGAAACCATAAGTTCATTCCTTGTGAAGGACTACTGGACTGATAGGAGAGGCAGAATTATTTGAGCCCTAAGTACAACTTTTTGTGAAGGACTGCAGGAGTGTTAGTGGGCAAGTTTTTTAGAAAGCTCTTAGGGGAAGCGATATGGCTTACCAAGGGTTGAGAGCAGATCACTATCTAGAGGGAGCATCGAACTTCATAGCTTGGAAATGGGAGGATCATGATAGTGTTGGAAGATAACGGGGTGGGGGAGTAGATCATGAAGGTGATAGCACCACCTCAAGACCCCTAGCAATTGGCCCAACATAATAAGAATGATATCAAGGCAAAGAGGATCATTCTAGAAGGGGTCAAAGATTAAATAGGGCCTCATATCCATGAGAAGAACACATCATATGAGATGTACAATACAATCCTGAATTTGTTTCACAGTACCAGTGTTACCAGGAATCTTGCTCTTAAGGAGAAGTTTAGGAGTATCCAGATGAGCAATGATGATCCCATTGTCCCAAATTTGTCAAGGTTCACTAAGGTATGAGATGAACTAGGTGGGGTGGGCAAGGTTGTATTTGATCATGATCTTGTGAGTTTTTCTTTACTCAGACTTCACAAGTCGTCGAAAGGGTTCGAGGATGTTGATACTAGGAGAGATAACTTCCCAAAGTGGGAAAGGTTTTGGATTGACTACATACAGAAAGAGATCTGAAGAGGAACCATAGAAGGGAGATCGATTATTTTATTTTTGGTATGTTCTATGCTTAAAGAAATTTATTTCAATTTTCACAGTTAGCTCAATACCTTTTCCAGATTAGCAATCACATTAGCATAATAGTAAATTGAAGATAGAACATAAACATAAATCGCAGAAAAAAAGCCAAGACAATTGGACACAAGATGTGGCGCTAGCCAGGGACAAACCCCAATGTGGGGAAACCCTTGATCATTTCTTCTCATATGTTCTTCAATAGTTTAGCAGAGAGAGAGAGAGAGAGTACATTTACAATGGAAGTCAACAATTTTACTTATCTAAATAAGAGCATAGATCATCTCTAAGAAGATGATACATGAGGTAGTTGAACACAATTGAAGACATGTTGCTTCAATTGATTCTCCTAGGTGACTCCATCACCATGCTACACCTATCATTGTGTTGCTCCTCATCAACATGTTGCACCATGTTGCACCCATGTGCCACTGTTGCACTACACTACTATCCCATGTGGTATGTTGAACCATGTTGTCATACAACATGTCTCATGTGCTTGCCACTGCTATCACATGTGCTTGTTGCACCATGCTTGCCATGCTTTCCCAATGTGCATACAACACCATGCTTGCTGTTGTCCCATGTGGCACATTGTACCTTGTTGTTGTCCTAATGAGTTTGCAGCATCATTCCCATTGTAGCCTTGCTACCACATGTCATTACAATCATCCCAATTGTGCATTTGCTTCCATGTCATAGTTGTTGTCCCAATTGTGCCGTTGCTACACAATGATAGCCATCAATTGTTGCTCCTATGATTTCTTGTTGTTCCATGTTTTCTACACCAAACACCATGCTTAGTTGTCCCATTTATATAGCTTCCAACATACCATAGATGTATGTACTAGCTCACTATTTTGAGGTCAGTTTGGTTGCAACAAACTAGGTCTGGTTAGGGTACACAACAGTCCTTAACCAACCTTCTCTTTATGCCCAAATATACTCCAAAGTGATGCGATTGCCCTTCTTTGAGGGGTTGAGGGTGGCTGCTTCAATTTTGGGCTACCCTAGCTCATATCTATCCTTTGGCCTACCTGTAATTTACAATAGCACCCTACAACAAGAATTTGTAGGGTTGCAGCTACCTTTCCATGGATCTTCACCCCTCCAAAGTGCCCTCAAAATAGTCCTATGATTGCAGATCTTCCAGCAAGGGAACTCAACCATCCTACACCTAGAAACAAGCCTTACACTAATAGTATTTATCCCTTAAGGGCTTCGCCTAACACACCACATATTCAGCCTCCTTTAGGGAAATTCAGACCCCAAAACAAACCTCATATTTCACATTGTTCCAACCTCCTAATGTTGCGACTAGGGCCTGTTATATCCCTCCTTGACTGTAACCAGGTACAACTCATTTAGGGCCTCCTCTATAGCTCTTTTTCTCCATCCTAGAACTACATTAGGGCTTGTAGAGGGCAGCGTGTAGGCCTCCTTCCCTCCTACATTGTAGGGCTTTTTCCTCCTAGATTTATCTCACACTAAATCCCAAGAAAAGTGGAGAGAAATCAAGGGGGAAGTGTGTGTGAAATGACTCTCAAATCATCTCCTTTTATACTAAAAAGTTGAGCACATGTGGGGTTTATTTGGTTGCTAGCCGACCTTAATGAATTGTCTATTAACACAAATAAATTCATAACTCCATGAATACTTCTCGGAATCAGATGATCTTTAGATCAATCCTACACCTCTTTATGAGAGAGATCTAAGAAAAATATCAGCTTCCATAAATAGCATGACCCACATTGAGTTTTACCCTAAATGCAAATTTTAACAGTTATGATAGAGGATGAGGAGAACTGTGCCCTGGCAGGCAAGGGTAGCAAGGCTAAGGGCAAGAAGGGCCAAGAAGAGGCTAGGTCTAATGAGAAGGGAAATAAGAAGGATATATGTAAGATCAAGTGCTTCCATTTCCATGTGTTTGGACATTATTCTTCTAAGTGTCCTGATAAGAAGAAGAGGGTCGAGAAGGATCATGTTGTTGCATCAGAGGAGGTAGATGAATTTTGTACCCAGTTCGAAAAGGATTTCGCATTGATGGCTTGCATGGAAAGCTTAACAGATAGCACTATATTGTAAGAGATTCCTTCCACATGATCAGTAACAGGAAGAGTTTCAACCACCTGAAGGAGAAGGAAATATAGGTTCAAATTGAGCTAGGAGATGATGGTCAGTATGCAGCTAGAGGAGTTGGTTTTGTCAGCTTTTAGAGGGAGCCAAGTAATTCCCTTCACCTCACAGATATTCTTTATGTTCCAGGATTGAAGCAATTTTTTTTTTCGGTAGCCACCCTTGAGGATAGGTGATATGATGTCATATTCAATAAAGGTAAGATGTAGCTCCAATGCTTAACTTTTGGATGTAAGAAGAAGATAAGTTTGAGGGTGAAGAATCTCTACAAGTTGCAGGTAGACATAGGTGCAACCCTGAGCAACAACTCAGGTAGTGCACAAAGTAGAGGAGTGATGGTTGAACGAGAGCAAGATGGAGCCTCGTCCAATATCTCAGTTTCAATCAAAGCTAGTTGGAAGTTGGTTTGACTAGCAAGATGATGATGAAGAGGACCATAGCCCAATGTGAGTAGAGGCAGTCACTAAGTCAGAGACTTCCAGTATTTGGAGAGTTCGAGCTAGGTGGGTAGAGGATTTGGTTAAGGGAGATCAGAAGATAGTTGAGCCTCCCAGAATCAAGAAGCACCCGCAGGGATACACTGGGTAAATGGCAAGTATAAGTAATGGAAAGTATAAGTAAAGTGGTGGACTCGCAGAGCATGGTGGGAAAGAATAGGTCTTCAAAGCAGGTTCCGCAGAAGAAAGAAATACATTATTCTAGTTAAGAGGGAGTAGCTATAGCAGCGGAGAACTTGGTAGAGTTGAAGATAGATCCAAGTGGACGAGGTTCTTCCAGGAACACCTTCCTCGCTAAGAGGTAGTGATGAAAATATTAGCGAGAAAAGGGTTCATTGATTTGTGCCGTAATCGTAGCACCCAGAATATGTTCCTTCTTGTGCATGACTCAAGTTCCTAAAAATTAGGAGATTCCCTATAAATTAGGACGAGTTCCTTTAATTTAGGAATCAATCCCTAAAAATTAGGACGAGGTAGGTGGCAGGTAACTAGTGTGTTGAAATTGAAGGTCGAGTTCTTGATTTTCTAGTGTGAGTTAATTGAGGAAAAACACAAGTGATTGAGTTTAAAGTGGTTGACTTGAAATAGGACGAGTTGCATGAGAAGTTAACGCATGCTAACTCAATCAATCACAAAAGCACCCCTTAATTTGAAAACTCACTAATTTTAATCATTATTTTGGTGAGCATGAGTTGGTGAGGCTAAGAAATAGGAAGTACATGTTTGTGTGTGGAGCTTGTGAGAGGAAGAGTGTGCAAAAGAATCTTGTGAGTAGGTTGGTAGAGGGCAACAGAGGTTAGCAGTCTTGCAAGGGTTTCAATCTTAGATCAAGCAGAAAAGACAAGTGTGTCTTTTATATTGAGACAACTGCATTTTGTAAGAGATCAATTGCTCAATTTTTGCTATCAATAAAATCTCATCAGGCAGAGGGTTTTTTCGAGTTGGGCTCACTAGTAAAAAAAAAAAATTGTGACTATGTTTTATTTCTATTCCTAATTCTGCTACAAAATGAGTAGCGAAATTCTGTGTTTGTAAGAAAATAAAGTGTTTTTTAGATTGTTCTTATTAGTAGATCATAATTTCGTGGGAAATATATAGGCAACTTACAACACACTTGTTTATGTTATTTTAATGACGAATAAGGATAGAATAGGGTCTGAAGCCTACAAATAGGCTATAATATCTTTAGTGGGTACAATGTAATGGGTTTTTTCTATTAGTTTCACGCCTTTTATTTGGACAATAAAATTAATGTTATGTCTTTGGTCTAGTTTCCCTTGTGACGGTAAACTAAACAAAGAAAGATTGTCTGATGTTACTCATTTTGATATGATCTAATACAAATTTTCTACCTACTGCACACAAATTATACAAAAATAAAATTAAAAAATAAATCAATTTTTTAGATGATGTCAATTTGAGAGAAACTTTTAATTGTCCTCAAAACTCATTCTCCCATCCCCATCTAACAAAATTTTACAACATAGCTATATTTATTTCATTCACAACTCTCATGGTGATGCTTCAACACTCCTAGAATCCACTCATTAGCCATTTATGCTCAGTAGTGAACATTTTTTTCCAAGTTACAAAATTTGGGAAAAGCGTACTCTCCCTCATTTTGAGAATCGTTAAACCCTAGAATCTTTAGGATATAGGGCCATTTAACAACAAAATTCAAAACTATTACAACAATATACTTAATATAAGCTCAATATATCAATTGTGGGAGTTGAACCTGGGTGAGGAGGATAACACAATTAACCACAGCCAGTAGTGAATATATGTCAGATTAAATTAGGTTTCCTTTGTAATGGGTGGTATTTTACATTCATTCTTGAATCCTTTTAACATTGTCCTTCTTTGCTCCCGTAGAATGATAATTGTTCTTAAATTTTTAAATTGTTCTATTTGATAGGAAACTGATGAGTCCTCTTACATTCTATAGAAATTTCCCATTGACTTATTAGGGTTTTTACAATTCTATATAACTCGAAACATTTATAAGTTAAAGTTCTACTCAATGTTTCATAGATCCGATTTTATAATAAATCTCTAATTCTAATTGCCATAAAAAACCTAGACCCTGGAGACCAATTCATTTTATCTAGATTGTTGAAGCTTCATATCTCAAGGATGAAGGGCTACTTGCTTTCAAATAATCCAAGCGCTAAAAATAAGTCAGGCTCTTCTATTTTCTAACCCCTAATTCACTCCTGCGATAAATATTCCCTTCTAGAGTATATAATTTAGGTAACAGAATTCTCGTGATCCTTAAAGTCTCACTTGGTATACATTGTTTACGGGCTATGTACCAGAGAAAAGTTGCAGTAATCAAGAAGTCATTGATTATTGTTGCCTTTAGCAATTTTACAAATTTGATCACAATTTTTGTTCATCAGTTCATGAAATTTATTTCAATTGTCACTTTCCATAAAGAAATTTTAGAGCACATATTGATTGTCTAGTGCATCAAAATTTCAACGACGATTGGTGATGGTGAAAATTTTGATTTGACAAACCTATGTGCAAGGAAACAAAGGTAAGTTTGTAGGGTAATTCTTACAAAGTCATGTGCTTGGAACTCCAATCAACTGTGCATGCGCCTAAAGAGTTGCTAAAGTATCATTCATTGAAATGACGGAAGAGAGTGCAAAGGTCTGGGTTGGGATCCGAAATATCTTCCTCGTTCACTTCTCCCACCTATCTCCATCTCTAGCCTTCATGTTCCTCTTTTTCAAAAATTTTCATTCATTTCAGGTAATGTATCTTGTATTGAGTCTTATTTTCCGTCAATGTTCCTCATTTGTCACGATCTAATTTTAGATATTGATCCTCATTGGCGTCGAGTGGTATTCAGTAATCCCAGGTCAGAGTAGAAAATATATAATAATGCAAAATAGGAAGGGGGCTTGTGATGGAAACTAGGAAGAGGGTTTCTTTAATCTGTGAATGCAAAAAAATAGTAGTAAGAGCAGAAAATATACAATAATGAAAAATAGAAAGAAGGTTTGTGATGAAAAAATGGGATTTTTTTTTTTTTTTTTGGGATCAAGAAAATGTGAGTTATGCAATATTATAGAATAGATATTTTAAATA
>APFE030381616.1:15222-29056 GCA_000404065.3 Pinus taeda | reverse complement strand
AATCTGATTAGTAATAATATTAAATGCATTCAAGTGCTTGGCAACTGAAGCACCCTCTTTCATCTTGAGATTATAAAGCTTCTTCATCAAGAACACTTTGTTTGATGCTGTGTTCTTCTCATATAGATCATGGAGCTTCTTCCATAATGCTTCAACCGTCTTTTCTCCGGACACATTGTAAAAAACATTCTTTGCTAAATATTGGCGGATTGTTGCAATTTCCTTTCTATCTATCTTATTCCACTCTTCATTTGTCATCAATGAGGGTTTCTTTGTTGTGACCTCAATTAGCAAATATTGATCCTTTAAAATCAGTATATCCTCCATCTGTGATTTCCATAGGGCAAAGTTAGCCTTGCTCAACTTCTCCATATCTGTAAGTGTTGTCTCCATTTTCAATCAAATTCACACTCCAAATCAAAAACTCCACTTAAAAGTAAAACTTTAATTATTACTATTTAAAATTTAGTAAGAATGACCTTCCTCCTTTTTAAAATACCCTTTTCAAAATTGCTGCCCCTTTTTAAATATACTTTTCAAAATTCCAACATATAATTATATATTTTCATAATAAATATAAAAACATATATAATGTTTTAACCTTTTCACATTTCACACATACATATGTTGGTTTTAGAAGAAAAACTTGACGTATACATGCAAGCTTGATGTAGAAAAAACTTATGAACACCATGTTTCAAATCCAATCTCCACGGATCTCCACTTTTCAAACTCCAGCAGCACATTTCAACATAGATCCATGACCTTGTTTTTCTTGCAACAACTGCCTTTTAGTTCCAGCGATCCTCAGCTATTTCCTGGGCAGATCCTTCAACAGCTCCAGGGGCAACAACCAACGTTTTAACGAACACTGCTAGAGCAAGGCAATGGCACTAAGTAGCTTGCATGGTGGATATTTGAGCCAGAGTTTTCGAGTTCAAAATACACTAGGCTCGCGTTGGGGGAGATTGTTGGCTCCTCGTTAATGGCGGTGTAGTGGTGTAGAAAGTCAACGCACCCTGTGTGTTTCGTGGCATGTGCTTAAATCTAGTGATGTGTCTGTTTGCTAACACCTGCGGGTTTTGGTGTAATGGAAATCGTGACTCCATCAGTGTCCTCGTATCTCTGCAACATTTCATCTTTTCAAATTATAGTAATTTGTGTTACAATTATAACATTTCATCCCTTACATTGTTTTGGATATCGATGTAGGAAATGATACAACCAATTGCATACAAAATAGACAATGGAAAAGTTCACGCAGAAATCAACATTGAGAAGATCTCGTGTGTACAAGTGGTGTTGAAAGAGTCTCTGGAAATGCATCTGCTCGAGCGTTTACTATCATGGTCTCGCCTCTACACATAGGATTGCCACATGGCAAACAGATGTTCGTTCTGGCCAGCACTATTACTCTGGTGAGCATGTGGTCCATTACCCATGACCCGAAGATCTAGGAACGGTCTCTATCAGTTTCAACAGGAAAGGTTTCGGTACACCTATTTTTTGTTTTTGTTTTAAAGAATGAATGTGGAAGTGGGAGAAGGAAACGACCTGCGCCTACTCCATTCCATGCCACTTGGCGAGTGATCTGCCTGGGCAGGTCTTTCGGACTCCGTAACTGTTGATCTAGGCCATGAGTGATGGACCACATACTTAGCATGGCCGTCGTGCTCGTTGGAGCCCAATATCCCATTTACCATATGCACATCCTCCGTTCAGAGGTGAGGTGAGCAATTATAGGTTAGGAAGTTTCATGATGTGGTTTATTATTATTATTATTATATAATTTTAAATTTATTATGGTGTATGAGATTTTTGTTTGTGAGATAAAGGAAAGGTTTTATTATTATTATTTTCAGGATTCGTGATACAACTTATTTAGTTGTTATCACTGAAAAACTAGCTTTTTCTCATGTGATTTTTACCAAAAAAATTCCCTATTGTTAAAAGTAGACAGTTTGTACAAAGTAAATAACTTAGAGAAAAACTTACTTCATTTTACAACCACCTCAAGTGGCATTTTAATAGCACAAATTCATTATTTATGTGTTTTTCCATGATCTCCCTGCTTTTATAAATATTTTCATCAAAGTTGGCATGTTGAGATCCTGGTTTTTCTATAAAACTATCAATGATGACCTCAACGTTTTCATACTTTCTCAATTTCATGAACTTCATTGGCATAAACCACCAAGGACCCTAAATTTCCTTGCTTGCCCATTATAGTAGTACTAAAACTACTCTAAATAATCAAAACCATTAAAAATGTGTTGGCATATCTTTCCAAAACAATCTTCTTTGTTCATTTCCACCAATTAACTGAGAATTCTACACCATAAATCAAACATTGGTTAAGGAATTAATTACAGGACATCAAGACTAAGGTATACATTGCAATAAATAAAAGCACAATAAAGTGACCTCTAACTCCTGGGACCAACTCCCAAATCAAATATTATTAAATTTTTTAACCATATAGCCAATTCCCATATTCCAAATTTCTAGTCATGGATATAACTCCCAGATTATATAATTCTTCAAGAGGGTTGTGTATAATATACCAAGCAATTTTATTAGTACCAAAGATGGCACCATTTCCAAGTAATCTGTCACACTTGGAAATTCCTTTGGTGTTTACTTTAGATTATTAAGTTTCCCAATTACATTTAATGTCCAACGATAATAAAGTAGAGGCCAATAGCTAGCTTAGATTAGGAATACACAATTTCCACAATTGATCTGTAAGAATATCCATCAATTTCTTTTCTTTTACCAGACCTTGAAAGAATAAAAGCAAATCTAACTCTAATAAAACAAGTTTGCCAACCTACACAATGCTATGTAAACCTTCAAAAGGAAATAACAAACCAAGAGAAGGATTTCCTTGTAGAAACATAATAGCATAACTAGTAAAGAGGGATTACAAGATAAATATCAAGTATGTCTGCTCCAGCTATTGCATCATGCCTGGGTTGAAGTTAAGAGATTCCCTCCAAATGAGCTCTCTTATATGTTCCTCAGTGAACGTGGGTTGCTCAAAATCAAAGTTTCAAGGAGTGGGGCAGCTGGTTTCATCATTGATGTCATGCAGACTTGACAAGTAAGGGTGACTCAAGGCCTCTTGAACTAAGGCAACACAATAATAACATATAACATGATTCAATTGAAGATGAGATAAGAAAAACTAAAATCATATTGCACATCTTAAGTGTAGAACTTCCCCATCTTAAGTGTAGAACTTCCCTTGTCTAGGGCAAAAATCCTGATGCTATCACAACACATCTGAAAACAATAATAACTAGCCAATTATAGGAGTAACAAGTACAACACATGTAATGCGTTTTCTTGGATCAAATACAAGCATTTTTTCAAGTAAACCTACAGCTGCTGGAGCCATGTTAGGGAATTTCTGAGGAAAAGGTTGCTTAGGAAACTATGGAAGTTACCTGATGTATCTTCTAGCATTGTCACTCAGTAAAAAGCCAAGATCAGAGTCATCTCGTGAACCAATTAACTATTAAGAAAACAAACACAGAAGAAATAAGCATCTGATGATTTAAGATAGGTAAAGAAACCCATTTCAATTTGTATCTCAATTTTTATCATTGACGTCAAATAATTTATGGTAAAAAAAAGAATGAATAAGTATTTACCTCAATGATGAGCCTTAATTGTTGAACATAATCTTTACGAGGAAACAAGGGCTCCTGCTTTAGTATCTCCACAAAAATGTAGTCCACTGACCAGATATCAATGGTTGCCATATACCTAGGACAATTCAATAGTATTTCTAGTGCATGATACCAACAAGTAACAAAATACTCTGTCATAAAGTCTATTTTTGAAGTAGTCTATGCAAGCCCAAAATTACATATTTTTTTGTCACAGTTTTCATTTAGAAGGAAATTGCTTGGCTTTAAAATCTATGCAGAATATTTGTTGAGCGTACGTACTTCATCCCTCTCAATAGTTGATATAGGAAAAATTGCAAAAGGAAATCCATGTCAAGAGCTTATTATTGATAGATAATGTAGCTGACAAGTTGTAATGGATATTTCCCTAACTTCCTATTAGATAATGTTCCTACCAACACCGCATGGCTAATAGTGAAGACCCTTATCCACTTCAATATGAAGCAACTGCAAATATATTATACTTATCCAGAGCAGCCAAATATTGAAATAATAATAAAGCAAATCTCATGCTCAAAGCAAAGATATCTTCACAAGAGAATGTGGACTATTGACAAATGATAAGCTAACATGTAAACGTTGGTACACTGAATTTTCTTTGGTTAAAATATGAGCTACTCTACCAGCTGAAAACTCATTAAGCAACATCTCAGGACACCACAAACAAGATGAATTGATAATTATGGCATTTAACTCAAGTTACTATATTTAGTTTTAGTAAATCCACACTATGATACACTTACAAATAATACAGGAAACGCACTAACCTTATAACAGAAGTGCCAAGCCAAAAATGGAGTGTACCAGCTTGAATGTTTAGCCGAAATAATTTAGTGCAATTTTCATTTTCTCAATTGTCGGTGGTACAGGTTCCCTGTGAATTGAGCAAGCTAGATCCCTTCAGGTCTCTCTGTTCTCCTCTAGTCTCTTTCGGGTCTCCTTCTAGTCACTTCGTGATGTTCTTTGTTTCACTCTGGTTCAGTTTAGGCCTCTTGAAGTTTCAAGCTTCTAGATTATCGACTCTATGAGTTTGTGTGGCTTAATGGTTGTTTTCGTTCTCCCTAGAGCCTAGTCAATAATGGCTCATTCTCTCTGTTATCCAAGCTTCACAATAGTGATCAAAGGCTTTGAATTTTCCCTAAGGATTCCTCTGCTGGTTTCCTAACAATTTTGACACTACTTTCATGGAAAGTTTTAATAGGCTTTCTTCTTGATTTTGACTTTTATCTACTTTGACTACGGATCCTATGGATGTGGTTTTTATTTAATCCCTACACTCTCAATTCCTCCATAATTTATTTATCTTCACTCTCTAGTTATGTTATCCTCAATCAAAAGATGGTTTTGGTTTTGGCCCTCTGGTGGGTAGTCTTTGGGTTTGGGCTAAACGAGGTCCTTCTCTCTTCGCTGGTGGAATACCATGCCTTGAGTAAGAGGCTCTCGTAGTGGACGAGGTCATAAAAATAGTAATCACCCATCAACCTCCTGGGCACAAAAAATAGTGGAGCGCTTGGCACAAGTCTATTACAATAATATCCCACCAACAATCCAAAGGAAAATTGAGAATGCTGAGAGGGAAGCCATAATTGAACATAGATTTATTTCCACTAAAAAGGTCCTAGAGAAAATTGGAAATTGGATTCTAGACACGGGAAGCACAATATTGAGGCACACCAGATACATGCAAAAGGTGGATATTTACTAACAACTCAAAATCATAATGGGCAAGGTGTTGGTGGAGCAATCAAAGGAGCAACATGTGATTCTACTATGCCTAGATGAGGCTCAAAAACAAATTGAAAAGTTGGATATTAAGATGAAAACAATGGCAAGAAATATTGATAATTGGGAATTCACATAATCAAACAAGGAATTACCCTCTTGAGAGTTTATCTTTACGACAGAAGTGTTGAAAATATTAGTGAGAAAAGGGTTCCTTGATTTGTGCCTTAATCATAGGAGCCAGAACAAGTTCCTTCTTGTGCATGACTCAATTTCCTAAAAATTAGGAGATTCCCTATAAATTAGGATGAGTTCCTATAATTTAGGAATCCATCCCTAAAAATTAAGACGATTTATGTGGCAGTTAACGAATGTGTTGAAACCGGAGGTTGAGTTTTTTATTTTATAGTGTGAGTTAATTGAGGAAAAACACAAGTGATTGAGTTTCAGGTGGTTGGCTTGAAATAGGATGAGTTGCATGAGTAATTAACCCATGCTAACTCAATCAATCACAAAAGCATTCCTTAATTATAAAACTCACTAATTTTAACCATTCAAATTTCCATTAAAAGAAGGAACGAAGACACAAGTTTAATAATTATTTTGGTGAGCACCAGTTGGTGAGACCAAGAAATAGGAGGCATAAGTTTGTGCATGGAGCTTGCGAGAGGAAGAGTGTTCAAGAGAAGCTTGTGCACAAGTTGGTAGAGGGCGAAGAAGGTCAATAGTCTTGCAAGGGTTTCAAGCTTAGATCAAGCAGGAAAGACAAGTGTCTTTCAGATTGAAACAACTGTATTTTGTAATAGATGAATTCCTTAGTTTTTGCTATCAATAAAATTCTCATCAAGCGAAGGGTTTTTCCCGGTTGGGTTCCCTAGTAAAAAACAAATGTGTTGAATTGTGTGTCTGTGTTTTATTTTTATTCCTAATTCCGCTCCAAATTGAGTAGAGAAATTTTGTGTTTGTAAGAAAAAAAGGTGTTTTTCAGATTGTTCTTATCAGTAGATCAAAATTTCATGGAAATTTGAAATTTCATGGAAATTTGACATGGTATTAGAGCTCTTGGAACAAATTTAAGATCATCACAAGTGCATCACACAAGGAAAATGAGGTTTTTGGTTGTCAAATCCCTTATGTATTGGTTTGAAGTGAAAGGAGGCTGAGATAGTGTTTCTTCTTGTGTTTCAAGGCAGAAGAGATTCGGAAGGTGGTGGTTGTGTGGCAAGGTTGAGGTCTGAAAGGTTTTCTGTGCAGGATTAGTGGGCATAATCTCTTTAGAATGGGCCACAATAACTTTGTCTCTTGGAGATAGACTGAGCTCTCGTAACAGAGATTTGGGAGGGTTGTAAGGCCTCAAAATAAGTTTATATAGGGGCCGAGTAGAACCCAGGCACAATGCAAGTGGAAAGGATGCTAGAATAAGGCTCAACGCAAATGTTGAAGGCAATAGAAGGCCGAAAGGAGCATTGTAGCAGCTGCTACAATAGCCCTAACCAAGGCCAAAGGTTTCTGACACTTGTACAAGAAAGGTCCATAAGAATTGAGAAAGAAGTTGATCATTCAGGTATGATATCCTCCTTTCAAGTATTGTGTTGATGCTAGGTTATTAGAGGTCATGCTTGGACAGAAGTGGGAAACTAGTGTACATGTTTTTATTTTTTTTCAACAAAGCTCTAGTACAGGGTTTTTTTTCAATAGAGATTGTGTATAGGTTGGAACACTATTATAGGGTTGACAAAAGAAACCCTAAGTTCAATCCTTGTGAAGGACTACTGGATTGATAGGAGACGTAGAATTATTTGAGCCCTAAGTATAACTTTTTGTGAAGGACTACAAGACTGTTAGTGGGCACGTTTTTTAGAGAGATCTTAAGGGAAGCGATATGGCTTACCAAGGGTTGAGCACAGATCAGTATCTAGAGGGAGCATCGAACTTCATAGCTTGGAAAGGGAGGATCACGATAGTGTTGGAAGATAACGGGGTGGGAGAGTAGATCAAGAAGGTGATAGAACCACCTCAAGACCCCTAGCAATTGGCCTAGCATAATAAGAATGATATCAAGGCAAAGAGGATCATTCTAGAAGGGGTCAAAGATTAAATAGGGCCTCATATCCATAAGAAGAAGACATCATATGAGATATACAATACAATCCTAAAGCTGTATCAGAGTACCAGTGATACCAGGAATATTTCTCTTAAGGAGAAGTTTAGGAGTATCCAGATGAGCAATGATGATCCCATTGTCCCAAATTTGTCAAGGTTCACTGAGGTATGAGATGAACTAGGTGGGGTGGGCGAGGTTGTATTTGATCATGATCCTGTGAGTTTTTCTTTACTCGGACTTCACAAGTCGTCAAAAGGGTTCGAGGATGTTGATACTAGGAGAGATAACATCCCAAAGTGGGAAAGGTTTTGGATTGATTACATAGAGGAAGAGATCTAAAGAGGAAGCATAGAAGGGAGATTGATTATTTTATTTTTGGTATGTTCTATGCTTAAAGCAATTTATTTCAATTTTCACAGTTAGCTCAATATCTTTTCCAGATTAGCAATCACATCAGCATAATAGTAACTTGAAGATAGAACATAAACATAAAGCGTAGAAGACAAGCCAAGACAATTGGACACAAGATGTGGTGCTAGCGAAGGACAAACACCAATGTGGGGAAACCCTTGATTAATTATTCTTATATGTTCTTCAATGGTTTAGCACACAGAGAGAGAGAGAGAGTACATTTACAATAGAAGTCAACAATTTGACTTATCTAAATAAGAGAATAGATCATCTCTAAGAAGATGATACATGAGGTAGCTGAACATAGTTGAAGACATGTTGCTTCAACTGATTCTCCTAGGTGACTCCATCACCATGCTGCACCTATCATTTGCGTTGCTCCTCATCATCATGCTACATCTCACCGTGTTGCACCATCGTGTACCCATGTGCTACTGTTGCACCAGATTGCCACACTACTGTCCCATGTGGTATGCTGAACCATGTTGTCATACATAATGTCTCATGTGCTTGCAACACCATGCTTGCCACTGCTATCCCATGTGCTTGTTGCACTATGCTTGCCATGCTTTCCTAATGTGCATACAACACCATGCTTGCTGTTGTCCCATGTGGCATGTTGTACCTTGTTGTTGTCCTAATGAGTTTGCAGGATCATGATTTGTTGTTGTCCCATTGTAGCCTTGCTACCACATGTCATTACAGTTATCCTAATTGTGCCTTTTCTGACATGTCATAGATTTTATCCCAATTGTACCTTTGCTACACCATGCTAGTCATCAATTGTTGCTCCTATGATTGCTTGTTGTCCCATGTTTGCTACACCAAACACAATGCCTAGTTGTCCCATTTATATAGCTTCGAACATACCATACATGTATGTACTAGCTCACTATTTTGAGGTTAGTTTTGTTGCAACAAACTAGGTCTAGTTAGGGCACACAACAGTCCTTAACCAACCTTCTTTTTATTCCCAAATATACTCCGAAGAGATGAGATTTCCCTTCTTTGAGGGGCTGAGGGTGGCTACTTCAATTCTAGGCTACCCTAGCTCATGTCTATCCTTCGGCCTGCCTGTAATTTACAACAGCACCCTACAACAAGAATGTGTAGGGTTGTGGCTGCATTTCCATGGATCTTCACCCCTCCAAAGTGCCCTCAAAACAGTCCTATGATTGCGGCTCTTCCAGCAAGGGAACTAGACCCTCCTTGACCTCGAAATAAGCCTTAAACTAATAGTGTTTAGCCCTTAAGGGCTTCGCCTAGCACACCACATACTCGGCCTCCATTAGGGAAACTCAAACTCCAAAACAAACCTCCTATTCCACGTTGTTCCAGCCTCCTAATACTGCAACTAGGGCATGTTATATCCCTCCTTGACTGCAGCTAGGTACAACTCGTTTAGGGCCTCCTCTATAGCTCTATTTCTGCATCCTAGAACTGCGTTAGGGCTTGCAGTGTGTAGGCCTCCTTCCCTCCTGCATTTTAGGGCTATTTCCTCCTAGATTTCTATCACACTAAAATCGAAGAAAAGTGGAGAGAAATAAAGGGAGAAGTGTGTGTGAAATGACTCTCAAGTCATCTCCTTTTATACTAAAACGTTGAGCACATGTGGGGTTTATTTGGTTGCTAGCCAACCTTAATGAATTGTCTATTAACACAAATAAATTCATAACTCCATGAATACTTATCGGAATCGGATGATCTTTATATCAATCCTACACCCCTTGATGAGAGGGATCCAAGAAAAATATCATCTTCCATAAATAGGATAACCCACATTGAATTTTTCCCTAGTTGCAAATTTCAACAGTTATGATAGAGGGTGAGGAGAATTGTGCCCTGGCAGGCAAGGGTAGTAATGCTAAGGGCAAGAAAGGCCAAGGAGAGGTTAGGCCCAATGAGAAGGGAAATAAGAAGGTTATATGTAAGATCAAGTGCTTCCATTTCCATGCATTTGGACATTATGCTTCTAAGTGTCTTAGTAAGAAGAAGAGGGTCGAGAAGGATCATGTTGTTGCATCAGAGCAGGTAGATGACTTCTCTACCCAGTTTGAAAAGGATTTCTCATTGATGGCTTGCATTAAAAGCTTAACAGATAGCATTATGTGGCAAGAGATTCCTTCCACAAGATCAGTAATAGGAAGAGTTTCAGCCACCTAAAGGAGAAGGAAATATAGGTTCAAATTGAGCTAGGAGATGATGGTTAGTATGGAGCTAAAGGAGCTGGTACTATCAGCTTTTAGAGGGAGCTAGGTAATTCCCTTCACCTCAAAAATGTTCTTTATGTTCCAGGATTGAGGCAAAATTTTGTTTCGGTAGCCACCCTTGAGGAAAAGTGATATGATGTCATATTCAATAAAGGTAAGGCATAGCTCCAATGCTTAACTTTTGGATGTAAGAAGCAGATAGGTCTGAGGGTGAAGAATCTCTACAAGTTGCAGGTAGAGATAGTGCAACCCTGAGCAGCAAGGTAGGCAGTGCATAGAGTAGAGAAGTGATGGTTGAGCAAGAGTAGGATGGAGCTTTCAAGATGGAGCCTCGTCCAATATCTTAGTTTTAGTCAAAGCTAGTTGGAAGTTGGGTTGACTGGCAAGATGATGATGAGGAGGACCATAGCCCAAGGTGAGTAGAGGCAGTCACTAAGTCAGAGAGTTCCAGTATTTAGAGAGTTCAAGCTAGGTGGGTAAAGGATTTGGTTAAGGGAGATCAGAAGACAGTTGAGCCTCCCAGAATCAAGAAGCACCCGCAAGGATACATTGGGTAAATGGAAAGTATAAGTAAATTGGCGCACTCGCAGAGCATGGTGGGAAAGAATAGCTCTTCAAAGCAGGTTCCACAGAAGAAAGAAATAAATTTTTCTATTTAAGAGGGAGCAGCCGTAGCAGTGGAGAAATTGGTAGAGTTGAAGATAGATCCAAGTGGACGAGGTTCTTTCAGGAACACCTTCCTCGCTAATAGGGAGTGTTGAAAATATTAGCGAGAAAATGGTTCCTTAATTTGTGTTGTAATCATAGGATCCAGAACAAGTTGCTTCTTGTGCATGACTCAAGTTCCTAAAAATTAGGATATTCCCTATAAAATAGGACGAGTTCCTTTAATTTAGGAATCAATCCCTAAAAATTAGAACGAGGTAGCTGGCAGGTAACTAGTGTGTTGAAATTGAAGGTCAAGTTCTTGATTTTCTAGTGTGAGTTTATTGAGGAAAAACACAAGTGATTGAGTTTCAAGTGGTTGACTTGAAATAGGACGAGTTGCATGAGCAGTTAACTCGTGCTAACTCAATCAATCATAAAAGCATCCCTTAATTAGAAAACTCACTAATTTTAATCATTCAAATTTCATTTAAAAGAAGGAGCAAAGGCACAAGTTCAATGATTATTTTGGTGAGCATGAGATGGTGAAACTAAGCAATAGGAAGCACATGTTTGTGTGTGGAGCTTGTGAGAGGAAGATTGTGCAAAAGAATCTTGTGAGCAGGTTGGTATAGGGCAACAGAGGTTAGCAGTCTTGCAAGGGTTTCAATCTTAGATCAAGCAAGAAAGACAAGTGTGTCTTTTATATTGAGACAACTGCATTTTGTAAGAGATCAATTGCTCAGTTTTTGCTATCAATAAAATCTCATCAAGTAAAGGGTTTTTTTGAGTTGGGCTCCCTAGTAAAAAAATAAAAATGTGTAACTATGTTTTATTTCTGTTCCTAATTCCACTACAAAATGAGTAGTGAAATTTTGTGTTTGTAAGAAAATAAAGTGTTTTTCATATTGTTCTTGTTAGTAGATCATAATTTCATGGAAATAATACAGGCAACTTACAACACACTTGTTTATGTTATTTTAATGACAAATAAGGATAGAATAGGGTCTGAAGCCTACAAAATAGGCTATAATATCTTTAGTGGGTACAATGTATTGGGTTTTTTCTATCAGTTTCACGCCTTTTATTTGGATAGTAAAATTAATGTTATGTCTTTGATCTCGTTTCCCTGGTGACAGGAAAGTAAACATAGAAAGATTGTCTAATGTTACTCATTTTGATATGATCTAATACGACTTTCTACCTACTGCACAGAAATTATACAAAATAAAATTAAAAAATAAATCAATTTTTTATATGATGTCAATTTGAGAGAAACTTTTAATTGTCCTCAAAACTCATTCTCCCATCCCCATCTCACAAAATTTTGCAACATAGCTATATTTATTTCATTCACAACTCTCATGGTGATGCTTCAACACTCCTAGAATCCACTCATTAGCCATTTATGCTCAGTAATGAACATTTTTTTCCAAGTTACAAAATTTGGGAAAAGCGTACTCTCCCTCATTTTGAGAATCGTTAAACCCTAGAATCTTTAGGGCATAGGGTCATTTAACAACATAATTCAAAATTTTTACAACAATATACTTAATATAAGCTCAATATATCAATTGTGGGAGTTGAACCTGGGTGAGGAGGATAACAATCATTCCTCCTAACTGCTCGAGATAAACATAATTAACCACGACTAGTAGTGAATATATTTCAGATTAAAT
The DNA here is from genome assembly GCA_000404065.3 of Pinus taeda. Taxonomy (NCBI): domain Eukaryota; kingdom Viridiplantae; phylum Streptophyta; class Pinopsida; order Pinales; family Pinaceae; genus Pinus; species Pinus taeda. Next base: position 16,590 of record APFE030381616.1, on the reverse strand, counting down.
TAGATTTCCTCTCTAATAGGTCATATTTTACATTCATTCTTGAATCCTTTTAACATTGTCCTTCTTTTCTCCTGTAGAATTATAATTGTTCTTAAAATTTTAAATTGTTCTATTTGATAGGAAACCAATGAGTCCTCTTGCATTCTATAGAAATTTCCCATTGACTTATCAAGGTTTTTGCAATTCTATATAACTCGAAACATTTAGAAGTTAAAGTTCTACTCAATGTTTCATAGATCCGATTTTATAATAAATCTCTAATTCTAATTGCCATAAAAAACCTAGACCCTAGAGACCAATTCATTTTATTCAGATTGTCAAAGCTTCATATCTCAAGGATGAAGGGCTACTTGCTTTCAAATAATCCATGCGCTAAAAATAATTCGGGCTCTTCTATTTTCTAACCCCTAATTCACTCTTGGGATAAATATTCCCTTCTAGAGTATATAATTTAGGTAACAAAATTCTCGTGATCCTTAAAGACTCACTTGGTATACACTATTTATAGACTATGTACCAGAGAAAAGTTGCAGTAATCAAGAAGTCACTGATTGTTGTTGCCTTTAGTAATTTTACAAATCTAATCACAATTTCTGTTCATCGGTTCATGAAATTTCTTTCAATTGTCACTTTCCATAAAGAAATTTTAGAGCACATATTGATTGTCTAGTGCATTGAAATTTCAACAACAATCGATGATGGTGAAAATTTTGATTTGACAAACCTATGTGCAGGGAAAAAAGGTAAGTTGGTAGGGTAATTCTTACAAAGTCATGCACTTGGAACTCCAATCGATTGTGCATGCACCTAAAGAGTTGTTGAAGTATCATTCGTTGAAATGACAGAAGAGAGTGCGAACGTCTAGGTTGGGATCCGAAATATCTTCCTCCTTCACTTCTCCCACCTATCTCCATCTCCAGTCTTCATGTTCCTCTTTTTTTAATTTTTTCATTCATTTCAAGCAATGTATCTTGTACTGAATCTTATTTTCCGTCAATGTTCCTCATTTGGCACGATCTAATTTTAGATATTGATCCTCATTTGGCGCTGAGTGGTATTCAGTAATCCTAGGTCATAGTAGAAAATATATAATAATGCAAAATAGGAAGAGGGCTTGGGATGGAAACTCGGAAGAAGGTTTCTCTAATCTTTGAATGCAAAAAAATAGTAGTAAGAGCAGAAAATATACAATAATGAAAAATAGAAAGAAGGTTTGTGATGAAAAAATGGGATTGTTTTTCTTTTTTTTGGGATCACGAAAATGTAAGTGATGCAATGTTATAGAATAGATATTTTAAATATAATTTTTTTTGGAAAATTGATTTAAAGATAAATGTTAATAAGATTGATATGGGGTAATAATATTTT
>APFE030381616.1:0-13388 GCA_000404065.3 Pinus taeda | reverse complement strand
AGAGTCGCTCATGACAATTCACGGTATGTTGTCATCACATTGAACTTGAGGGCACTGAGTTTGTGGCAAAAGAAAACCATTACTATAAATGCCAAGCAAGAGAGGCCCTTGAGAAAATTAAATGCCCTAATAATCTTGATAGAGGTAGAGGGTTGCAGATAAGGGTTGTTTGGATTCCCTGAATCCACCAACAAAGAAATTTGACAAAGGGTTGCTTGGATTCCCTTTAAGTTAAGCACCATTAGAAGTTGTGAAGAAAACTTAAGACCTTTTGAAATTTGTGTGAAGGAAACTTGGCAGTGGTACTAAGCGAACATTCCCTAATCGAAGTTGATACCATCTCCTTGTTACTGCCACTTTGCAAGATAAAGAAGAAATGTGAAATAGATGTGCAACCCACTAAATAAGTTGGAAAGGTTGTTGCAACATATATAAGTGGTTAGGTCATGCTACAAAAGGAGGTGTCCACGCACTCACATTTTGGATAATTTGTCAGCCTTTGAATTTAATTCTTTCTGAATGTGATCAAAGGATATGACCCTAGAGATTTTAATTAGCCCCATAACTCTAATCATCCATTGATGCAATAGATAAGTGTTGAAGGAAATATAACATTTCATCCTATATATAATAGCATATGAATCCCCTATCACTTGTAAGTTTAGATTGTTTAATTTAAGTGACAATTAAAATGGCTAACATAAACCACTGATTTGTATTATTGTAGTACTTGTTAGGTAGTAGTATTTTTGTTCCTAGAATAAATTAGTCATTCACGTTAGTCATTTCTAGTTATATTATTTATTATCTAATCATATATTTTAAATCAAGACTAAATTAGTCGTTTTTAGTTGGGTCACTTAAAATTGCTCCTTTTTGGTAGTATATCACTTGGAAAAGCTGCGGTGACTAACTTTTTTAGTGACCTAGTCACTAATTTCCCCATTTTTTACTAGTGTTAAAAACTCAAATAAAGTTATTATTAAATTGAATATAACAAATTTTAAATAAAATTAGAAGGTAATTTTAGTATGTGATAATTAGACTTTAATCCATCATATATCAGTTAGACTACAGTTAATTGTTAGCACATTTAAAGTTATAATAAGCCTATGTAGAAAGATACATCATTGCATAAATATCAGAATATTCATTTGATGGTTATCATAGTTCTTCATGTTATCCCTTTTTCTTGTGTCACTTTAAAGGAGAAAAATGAGATGCATGAGACTCAAGTCAGAGCTACTTGATCATTTTATAACAATGCATTCACAGGAAAAATATGAATATACAATCTTACTTGCTACAATTTTGAGTCATCTATATTTCTTTGTTGATGTTTAGGCCAAGGGCAAATAAACTAAAAAATTGAGCCTTGAAACTATATAAATACACATTATGAGCAATATTTTATATAACAATAGATAGCTATACGAGCCAATTTAAATAGAATATCATTAACATAAAGACAAACTAAGATCACACTTAGATGTTTCCAAACTCTCCACTACAACAAAACATAGTGTGACTCTAGCCCCAACATAACCTTCAATTAAAATTTAATAATATAAATGATTAATTAATTAATATCACTCAACTATTACAGAATTGAAATACTTAGAGAAAAATATAAAACATTACAAGTCACTATTTAGTAAAAACCTTTTAAAAATATTTCATCAACCAACCTTACCATGCTATTACTAATATATGTTATTACTAGTATCTTATAAAATGGAAATTTATAGTGTAAACATTTTCTTATTGTAAAATGAAAGCCTAACATAACACTTGACCTCAAATAAAAATGCTATAAATCAAATAAAACACCAATATCATACATCATAAACCATAGAAAGAAAAAGTCAAAGGAAAAACTTTAACTCGATTGAGGGATACCTATTTTATCAAATTGAAAAAAAAAAGGTCAAATTAAGTGTGGTTGGAAACTCCATGCATAGCGTGATAAAAGACTCAAGGTTTAACCACAAGTGGTCGTTCTCTGAATTTGTTTAATAGTAGTCATTAGATGTGAACACGAAGATGCTCATCACTAAACCTTGTCAAGGTTTAACCACAAGTGATCATACTCTGACTTGTTTAATAGTAGTCATTAGATGTGAACACGAAGATGCTTATCACTAAACCTTGTCTCGGGGTGAATAACTAAATGTGAAGCCTAAGAGGTTTGATGTGGATTTTTCAAGGATGGAATTTGATGGACAAATTGATATATGATTTGTTAGTTAAACAAAATTAAGATATGTTTTTGTTGAAATTGTGAAAATTGGTTTAGGAGGTGTGAAAGACAAGTGGTAGTGTTTGTTTTGAAATTTCAACTTTAGATCTTTTGCTAGTCAAATACCATTAATTTTTTTGCAAAACCATTAAATAATTTTTTGACAAAACTATTAAAAATATTTTTTTTGAAATTGTAAACACTGGTGAAGTGTGAAAAACCTCAAATTTAAAAAGTGAGTTTGTTTTGAAAATTTCAACCTCGATTTTCATTTACCATATTTAAATATAATTTTCAAATAACCGATATTAAGAAATTTAAATAAGTTATTATTAAATTGAATAGAAAAAAATTAAATAAAATTAAAATAATTTTAAAAAAAATATTTATTTGTAATTTTTTTTTTTTAATGATAGATAAGTTAATTTAAAGTAATTTGTGATTAAGAAGTATTTAGATTTTTATTTATTGGAACTTAAAAAAAATATTAATTTGTTTTAAATATTATTCAATGGAAAACTACATTTTAACTACTTGATTGAAAACTACACGAGCATAATTTTCCAAGACCCCCAAGTATTTAAACCTTTTTCCAAGAGAACACATTAATATTTAATTAGTAAATAATTCACATCATTTTTCCTACACTCTCAACATTTGAGCAAGGGATATGCTTGAGAAATCTTTATTGTTTGAAGGATGTTTCTTTCCATGTCTAATTTAATGGAAGAAATGTTAGAAATCAATTGCATTCAGATCTCTATTGGTATCGTAACGGAATGAGCGGCCAAACATGCGAAAGCATGAATTTCGTGGAACTATCTGTCGTGACTTGCCATCTAAGCAGAGGTGTATTATAACTGCCAATGGCGCTGGTAGTCGATGTCGATTTTCATGCAGAAAGAGATAGCGAGCGACATATCACTGCGCCCCACCTTTGTTTTCTTCTCAATTTCTCGATGCAAGAGCGTGAATGGTCGGCCCTACATGCTCGGTGACTTAAACTTCCCTACATTTCCCCTCCCCTTCCCTCAGTCCTCCGGCCATACAAGGATGTCCATGCCCTTCCTGTCACTCATTCCATCCTTCATTTTCTATATGTTATATGCAAGGGAGTGCCCTCGTATCTCTGCAACATTTCATCTTTTCAAATTATACTCATTTGTCTTACAATTATATGATTTCAACCCTATTTTGTTTTGGGTATCGATGCAGGAAATGATACAACCGATTGCATACAGAAAAGACAAAGGCAAAGTTCACGAAGAAATCAACATCGAGAACATCCTGTATGTACAAGCGGTGGTGAAAGAGTCTCTGGCAATGCATCTGCCCGGGCGTCTACTATCATGGGCTTGCCTCTGCACGTAGGATTGCCACATGGCAAATGGATGTTCGTTCTGGCCAGCACTATTACTCTGGTGAACATGTGGTCCATTACCCACGACCCGGAGATCTAGGAACGGTCTCTAGCAGTTTCAACAGGAAAGGTTTCAGTACGCGTATTTTTTTGTTTTGTTTTAAAGAATGAATGTGGAAGTGGGAGAAGGAAACGACCTGCGCCTGCTCCATTCCATGCCGCTTGGCGAGTGATCTGCCCGGGCAAGTCTTTCGGACTCCGTACTGTTCATCTGGGCCATGAGTGATGGACCACATGCTTACCATGGCCGTCGCGCTCGCCGGAGCCCAATATCCCATTTCCCATATCATGAACATCCTCCCTGCATAGGTGGGGTGAGCGATTATATGTTAGAAAGTTTGTTGACGTGGTTTTTTTAATTATTATTATTTAATTACGCTGTAAGGCGTTTTTCTTTGAAATCAGCACATCTTCCATCTTCCTTGCAGAGGTGGGGTGAGCGATTATACGTTAGAAAGTTTTTTGATGTGATTTTTTTTAATTATTATTATTTAATTACACTGTAAGGGGTTTCTCTTTGAAATCAACTCCGCTTTTCTATCTTAATCTTGACCCTCATTGAACAATAATGTGCCACAGATTTAAAAAACAGTTAACAAAAACATAAAACAAAAACTATTTAATAAATAAGAAATACAGTTATTAGTTAGACCCTAATGTTAATGCAAACACCTCCTCCGCGTGCCCGTTTGCAGGGGCTGAATAACCGCCTTTGTAGTAAGGAGGTTCACTAGTGAGTGGCCCTCCAGGTTTTCAACGTCTGTTGCATCTGAGCAAGCCGGTTATGATCAGGAAGCGAAATTATGGATGGATGAAGTGGGTAGCGATGAATGGTTGACCTGGGCCTGGTGGTTATTAATTAGGGCCATCATAGATTTATCAGAATTTGCTTTAAACGGTTCAGTTGTTTCTTTCCTTGATTTATTAGGCATTGGGTTCTTATTTCTGTTTTCCGTGAAAATCGGTGATTTTATTATCTGACAGTAGGCCTGTGTTGTGTGAGGTAAGTCAGTTTTTCACAACAATACTGCAAACCTATCGCTTCGGTATTCAGTTCCAGTTGGAAGTTAGGAACATTGACGTTTCGTTTTTTGTTTTCATAGATATTTATGATTTCGAAAGACAACAATTTTCTTTTTGTTTTTCTCCTTGCATCTGAATTCTCATCACGATGAGAGAAATTGAATGATCCTTTATTGCCCATTATCAATAATATTTGGTAGGGCACGATACTATAAGTCAGTCCTCATGTGGTCATAAGAGATATTTCTTATTTGTTTTCTAACAGACTAAGCAGAGTTCTGGTACGAGAGAAAGTAAAAAACCAGTGGCAGAGCCATTAGATAGAGGTAATACTCTTATTCGTGCAATGTAAGTGGGACAGTTAAAGGAGTATATCTATCGCAGGAAAGAATAAATGCAACCAGTTATATAAATTTTGAACAAATTTCAGTTTTCCCGCACAATTTTTAATAATTTTTAATAAAATTGGGATATTTCAATATTTTTTGAATTTATCTGTGGATCAATCTCTGTTAATTTTGTACATTACATATATCTTAGATTTTGTTAATTGTGTAAATTACATATTTATTATATTTTGATGAATGCCGTTTAGAAAGTAGAATGCTTTATTCCAGTTTAATAATTTCATTTTCTTGTTGTCCTTTCTTTCCCCTGTTTCCGGAAACGATCCTCTGTTTTCTTTGTCCAATAGGTATCATTATGTTAAAATGTCTTTTTGTCTTGGCTTAAGCTGACTCTTAATTTCCATCGAAAAGTTTTTTATATTGTATCCCAGAACTATGAACATAGCACTAACAGGCTGGTTTTTTATATTGTATCCCAGAACTCGTTCTCGAGAGTTTTAGACGTACCAAAAGAAATAATGAGTCGGTCATGGGATGAGCATAAATCAATGCCGTTCACCAAAAATGTTAGTGACTTATTTTGTTTTATGGATTTATCTCTGCATTTTGTCAAACCCTAATAGCGACATTGTACCTAAACCCATGTTTTTGGTTTTTTCTCAGGTTATCAAATGAGATAATGGATTGGACGTATTTACAACAGGTTTATGAAGAAAATGTAGAAACGAAGGCATTTGTTATCAGGACCATTTGTTTTTAATACTATTTAATGGTTGTGTTATATAGAAATATTTATAAAGTTTTAAGATGATTTGTAATATTTTTTAAAGTTATTGTTTAATTTTAAATGAAATATTTATCTTTAATTGTAATGATTTTTAATAATTAAAAAATATATTATTTAAGTGTGGTATTTGTAGAAGTTATTTTTATACTAAAAAATTAAGTTTTATTATGGTTATGTTTTATTTGATATTGATTAAGTTTTATATTGGTTTATGTTTGGTTGATTATGATAAGTTATAGTTAATCACATTTAATTATATTTTATTGTACTTGGTTATGATTGGTTGCAGCTGAAAATGAATTATATTGCACCATGCAATACTCTTAAAATCTCAAAGACAAATTATTGAATTGAAATTTTATAAACAAATTAATGAATTGAAAGTTCTTTTACCATTAGTGGATTATGTTGCAACATTCGTCTTTACAAATTTATATAAAATTAATATTTTCAATTATATTGCACCATGCAATACTCTTAAAATCTCATATACATATTATTGAATTGAAATTTTATAAACAAATTATTGAATTGAAAGTTCTTTTACCATTAGTGGATTATGTTGCAATATTCATCTTTATTAATTTATATAAAATTACTATCTTCAATTATATTGCACCATGCAATACTCTTAAAATCTCATAGACAAATTATTGAATTGAAATTTTATAAATAAATTATTGAATTGAAAGTTCTTTTACCATTAGTGGATTATGTTGCATCATTCGTCTTTACTAATTTATATAAAATTACTATTTTCAATTATATTGCACCATGCAATACTCGTAAAATCTCATAGACAAATTATTGAATTGAAATTTTATAAACAAATTATTGAATTGAAAGTTCTTTTACCATTAGTGGATTATGTTGCAACATTCATATTTACTAATTTATATAAAATTACTATCTTCTATTATATTGCACCATGCAATACTCTTAAATTCTCATAGACAAATTATTGAATTGAAAATTCTTTTACCATTAGTGGATTATGTTGTAACATTCGTCTTTACTAATTTATATTAAATTACTATCTTCAATTATATTGCACCATGCAATACTCTTAAAATCTCGTAAACAAATTATTGAATTGAAAGTCCAATTTTTCTTGGATCGATGGGATTCTGGCAGTTTGGTGGTTTAGATAAAGTTGTGGCTCTCCCTGTGATAGGCAAAGTCCGGTAGAGGACATTTTCAGCATAGACTGAAGGATTTTCTACTCTCAAATGGTTAAAGGCAAGTTTTTATTTTTCTTTGTTTTCTTTGTGTGATTTCATCTTCGAGGACAATTTAAAACATTGATATGAGATTAATTATTCATTGAAGAAGGTAGTCTTAAGAATTTGGGAATTCATTATGGCCTGAAACCCACATCAAACCTATAAAGATTTCCTTATCACATTTGCGATAGCAGAATGGCACTACTTGATGGTGGATTTTGAAGGACATATGGAATCCTGTCACCTACAAATTGAAGTTAGTAGAGGTTATTTGTTCTATCTTCTGGTAGCGAATTATCTCATCCACACAAGAGGACTAAATCTTGGCAGCAGACTAAGGTAGCATTGGAAGCATACTCCTTCCCTTTGTGCAGATCTAACTCCATAATCAACATTAGCTTGAGTTAGTTTCCTCAGAAGGATGCTAACATAATTTTCACCATGATTCATCATTAAAACAACAACATTATACCCACAAGTTAGGCAGCCCTTAAAACCCTCAAAGGGTGTCATTCCCAATGGAGTATGATCAACTTGTTTATAATTCAAGGGGGTGAATTGATGTAAATGGAGGTATTCCCATAACAAACAACCCTATCACTTTGTTGGGTATGGTTGTGTGAGACGCAAATATATATACATGTCAACTTCTGCAGATTTTTATTTTTGTAGCCATTTATTGATCAATTGCAGTAGAAATGGGTTAAGGCTTACTGTTGAAAGGTTTGTGTGTATAATTCTTGCTACTATGCTATCTGTTGATCATTAGTTTGTGTTGGGTGAGTTTGACTACAAATATTCTTTGCATAAATCTATTATGTTTCTAGAGGCTCAATGTTCAAGAAAATTGTCCAATAGTAGCAACATGACAAGGTGGAGAGGAGATTCTGCTCTCACCGATGGACAAATCCAAAATGTAAAAACAATATTTTCTCATTTTGGTATTGCCATCTGTTCCTGAATGTTTTAAAAATATTATTTCCTGAATTTTTAAGTGTTGTGAATCACCCAAAATGGGAAAATAACGAGGCTAATCTTATCAATGCATAAAGATCTTATCAATGGGAAAATAACGAGGGTATTTATTTTCGTAAAGGAGATAGTCCACCCACGGCTTACTTCCTGAACTTATTTAGATCAAACAATTGATTTCTTAGAATTGATCTCTCGGATCTCTCGAGACAATCAGATTTCAGGATATTTTAGAAATATATAATTATCAGATTTCAGGATATATTGGAAGCATATAATTAACATAGGGATGCCCCACGCCTCACAATGTGACAACATAATGGCACTCCGATGGTAGATTTCGAAGGACATATGGAATCCTTTCACCTACAAATTGAAGTTAGTAGAGGTTATTTGTTCTATCTCCTAGCAGCGAATTATCTCATCCATGCAAGAAGACTGAATCTTGGCAGTGGACTAAGGCAGCATTGGAAGCATACTCCTTCCCTTTGAGTAGATCTAATTCCATAATCAGCATTAGCTTGACTTACTTTCCTCATAAGGATGCTAACATAATTTTCACTGTGATTTATCATTAAACCAACAAAATTATACCCACAGGTTAGGCAACCCTTAAAACCCTCAAAGGGCGTCATTCCCAACAGAGTATGATCAACTTGTTTATGGTTCAAGGGGGCAGAATCGATGTAAACGAAGGTATTCCAATAACAAACAGCCCTGTCACTTTGTTGGGTATGGTTGTGTGAGACACAAATATATATACGCGTCAACTTTTGCAGATTTTTATTTTTGTAGCTATTTATTGATCAATTGCAGCGGAAATGGGTTATAGGCTTACTGTTGAAAGGTTTGCATGTATAATTATTGCTACTATGTTGTTTGTTGATCATTAGTTTGTGTTGGGTGAGTTTGCTTACAAAGATGCTCTGCATAAATTTATTCTGTTGTTGGAGGCTCAACGTTCAGGAAAATTGTCCAGTAGTAGCAACATGATAAGGTGAAGAGGATATTCTGCTCTGACAGATGGACAAATCCAAAATATAAATTTATAGTGAAAACCATTGTAATTACAAAAAAAAAATCAAAATATGTCATGCACAGATTCACAGCATAACTCCCATGCCAATAGAATACACTACCATACAGAATGCGAAGTATAACTATATTGCAAATTGCCTCCTCTATTTGATATGTATGATCCACAGTTTGTCCTGTTTTTCAACTAAAGTTTTTAATGAATGGCCATATCTAGACATAGACAAATAGGAAGACCACAATATTTGTATAAAATATAAGCCATACCACCTTGAACTTTTTTTCTCTATGCCCCCCTATAGCACCTCCTGTAACACCCTTGTAGCATGTGTAAACTTGACCAGATATGCACCAAAAGTTTGTCTTTTGTCCCTTGGGACCGCAAAATGACCCCTAGGCTCTAAATCCATGATTGAGGAAGACCAAAGACCATTTAGGATTTTCCTTTTTACCCCTGCAACACATCTCAACAATTTGGGCTAATGGACAAATTTATGAATTGGATAGCACAATAATGATTTCCTTGATTTCCACATGAAGTATCTATTGAAAATTTTCAATGGATATAACCTCTCTGAAATGCAGTGATTGATTACATTCGTTTTCCTTCATGCATGTTAGATGATTTTACTTTCTTTATTCTTAAGCTAGGGTTTCTATTTCAAACACTATTATTTCCATTCCATAAACTAGGTTTCCTTTTCAATGCAACTTTTACATTTTGCAATTAGGCTAGTGTTTTATTTCACGATATTCACTTCATTTCATCAGATCAATGAAATAAGGACACATCTCATGTTGCGCATATAGTGCCAACACCTCTTAAGTTTCTATGAACCCTAAGTTGATAATTATTGTTTGTAGCTTTGGGAGTTGCACCATTCTTATTGCAATATTGAGGCTCAATATTGAGGCTCATCACATATTTCACTTGATCAATGGAAGGTCAAATAGTTTTTTCAAAGCATCAAGAGGCCTACAACATGGTTTTCCTCTTTCTCCAATTCTATTTATCATAATGGTAGAGTCTTTGAGTAGACAATTGGATTAGGAAAGGAGAAGATAATTGTTCCCAGTTGTTCACTTTGGGAGAGGTATCAAAAAAATCAATCATGTCTAGTTTGGAGATGATACAATATTGTTGGGAAGTGCCTTTGTAATCATTGCAATGAAATTTCAAATAGTTTTTGATAGTTTTTTAGGCCTCTTGTGCATTGGTTAGTAAAGGAAAAATTCAAATATATACATGGAATTTCACCAAATATTTAATGGGCTAGTTGAAGCATATCTTGGATTCCTCGTAACATATAGATGGAAGGAATTTAAATATAGACATTCCTATAAGTTTTAAATCCCATTCTTATTAGTCTTGGGCCCCAATTATCTCCAAATTCAAATCAAAGCTTCAACAATAGGGAGCCAAATAGATCAACCTTACTAGGTGTGTGGTTCTCATTCAAGTTATCTTATTAGTTATTCCTATATTTCAATTCTCAACTCTTTTAGTTTTGTTGGGGATTGATAGGAAAACATTACAAGAGATGTGAATCTATGTGGAAAGGGGTGAAATATAATGCCAAAAAATTATATCTAGCAAAATAGGGAGGCCTAGAAATTTGAGATCCTTCCTTCATAAATATAGTGATTAGAGGAAAATTGTTTTGGAGGCTAATATTGTAGAAATAAGATTGGTGGGAAAAGGTAATTAAATATATATATTTCTCTGTGGACTAGTTAAGATGTTTAAAGTCTCCCACATGCAATTAGGGAGGATCCTCAATTTGGAAAGTTATGCAATTAGCTTCATATCTCAAAAAATAACACCTTGATTGGATTATAGGAAATGGTTTATTGATCAATATATGGTGCAATTGGATCCTTCACCACCCTCCGTTGGTTTAAAAACAAGAGCTTTGTGCCACTTTGAGATTGTCTTTCTTCTCAAGAAAAACAGTACATTGTGGATATCTCCTGATGGACTAGCGATGTCACATGGTTATGCTAGGATATGCAAACAACGCGACCACCTTCAAACATTCTTACTCAGTTGTTGGATTTTTTTTTCATTGGCTATGCTCTTGGGCATAAGGAGGAGGAATATGCCACGACTTGGAAATCATCATAGTACAATCAAACAAGGATATTTGCATCTACTTTTTCCTCAAGGAATTCCCCCAAAATATTATATAAGGTAAAATGTTTGGCTTCTGAACAATCCTCCCACACAAACACACACACTCACGCACACACACACACACACACATAGATATATACATTTGTTTTTTAATCAACTAGAAAATACTAACAAAAGAGAATTGGAAAAAGTAGGGCATAAGTAAACCATCTAGATATCCTATTTTTTCTTATCAATAGGAGTCTATTCCTAATTTATTCCTTAAATGTCATTTCATTAATTCATTTTGGAAATTTGTCTTAAATTCTTTATTAGTAAGATTAATCTAACCCTCTTTTATAAGTGAGTATTTTGTCTCATGGGATCAACATTATTGAATCTCATTTCTTGGAATGTCTATTTTCAAGCACATCTAGGTTTATTTATCCAAACATATCGATTGGAAAGCTTGGTTAACTCACAGCAAAAGTATCTCCCAAGATCAAAAATCCTTTCCCCAAAGTCTGGCTTTTAGTGCCATCTCTCTAATCTTGTAATTCTACTCTCGTAAAATTTAGCGCACGTGTTCTTCTCAATTATTAAATGATTTAGAATTGGTGTTGATAGAGAAAAATGCTCTTCATTCTGCCAATCTTAAAATTTACCTTTATCTCTCCCATGAGGAGCATTGCAAGCCTAACTTGCCTAAAGAGGAAATTTTCACATGGCATAAAGCTCAACTAACTCACACTAGACTTTCTTTTATGGGGCATTAAAGAATAATGAAGGGGTGATAGGAACATGGGGTGATGCTTTTCCCTAGAGGAAATAAATAATTTTCTTTTTGTTTTGGATATGGGCTCATGATAAAATAATATAGTAGAAGTATATGCTAGGTAAACATGACTTAGGGAAAGAGTCAAAGTTGATTGGTTCAACTGTAGTGGTTTTGGGCCCATGGTTTTTTGGTTTCCCATGGTTTTGTGCCCGTGGAATTCATGTAATGGAGCCTTTAAAAGGATGGGAGGAACTCTATGGTAATGTGCCAGGGAGGTGAGTGGTGAAGGCTCACTTGGCTAGCATTGTTGGGTTTTGGCCAAGGGGCTAGTTGAATTCCATTATCTCAAACTTTTCCCTAAATTTAGGGTTTTCCCATGATAAACATGGTGTTTATATGTATGGTTTGTGTTTGTTTGTAGTGACTATTATCACGGTAAATACATGTCTCTCTCTTAATTTTTTTAACAATTAGGTATTAGATTCAAGTGTTGGATTTAGAGGGATGCCCTTGTTAGCAAGGGTTTGTTTACCCTGGTGGATGAAGAGATTGACACAGAGTCTATCACAAATCTGATTACAAATTAGGAAAGTAGCATGGACCACCTAGAAGTGAATCATGATGGAAAGAGTTTGTGGCCAAAATTAAGGAGAACGTTTTTTTGATGAAGAGAGAGAAGTCTCCCTAGTGGTCTACATGGGATTATCTGTGTGATTCATAAAAAGGGGTAGGTCAGTAGCTAGTAGCATCAAAGAAAAAGAGGAGGAGGAGAATCATGTGGAGCATGAAGCTAGAAGGCAAGGGTCATCATGTTACGTGAGGACAATTAACGCCAGGGTAACAGTTATGGTAATGGATACAAAGTATCTTGTGAGGGTGCTTGTTATTATGTGCATTAGTATTACCATTGTAAGGGTTTATGACCCTAAACTCAAGGATTGTGATGGATTTAGAGGCGACAATGATATATCTGAGACATACATATGTCATATATGCCACATGCTGAAAATGTTGTGTGGAGATCCATTTTGTGTATCTCTTAATACATAAAGCTAGTAAAGGATTAGGCCATAGCCTCATCATCAAAAGAGGGGATGTTGTTCATGATCTTGGATAGGATCCAAAAGAATGCCAATATGATTATGTTAATTGATACCAGATCACGCTAGCCAACAATGTGACTTGGTCACCCATTGGAAGGATCTATCTTTAATTGAGTTAGATGCTTGCTAGGCTTGTTAGGCTGGAGAGGTTATTAATTTTATTGGAATCTAAAACTTTTGTGGGGAACAAAGGATTGCACAGGCCCTACTAGGATTGATGGTTCAAATTGTGACAACCAACAAAACACACCACCACCACCACCAGGTAGCATAGATGAGCACCCATTTCCACATGACCATAGAGACAGGAAACATGGATGTGGAATATGAATAGAATCTCAATGTGGG
>APFE030381608.1:36683-55225 GCA_000404065.3 Pinus taeda | reverse complement strand
TTTCATTTGTATCATCCAAGAATTGTTCATTTATGTAATTTAAAGGAGGTTGCCCCCTTGAAGAGGCTGAATTCTAAGTCGTTGATCTATCTTTTCTATCTTTTCTTGAGCTGGTTTCATAACACAAGACTCGATGGGAGCTACACGAAGTGAGAGACCATTAAGAAGAGATCTAGATTCAAGTGTTGAGTACAATCCTTTATTGGGAGCATCTAATAGCGATGAATAAAGTAATAGTTTGAAGACAACCTAAGGTGCATCGCAGATGATAGATTAGGGTATTCCAGGAATACCACATCCATCCACTCCACCTCCGCCATCACCTCCACCTCACACACCTACACCCTCACCTCCACCTCTGCTATTCAATATGGTGAATGCTATGAAGATGCCTATATTCAAGGGTCTGGGGACTAAAGATCCTCAACAGTTCTAGTTTTTAGCAGATGTTGTGTGGAAGTCACAACATATAATGGACAATGACCTGAGCAAAGCATAACTGGTCACAACATTGTAAGCTAGGGCACTGAGTTGGTATATCAAGTACAATATGACTCATCCAACTGCATCATTAAAGGACACAAAAGATGCGTTGAATAGTGAATTCAGAAAGCCTAAGTCTCAAGCCCAAATTGTGATTAAGGTCAAATAAATTAAGAAGAAGGTGAATGAATCTACATGGGATTTTGATTAAAGGCTGAAATGTCTCCTACAATAGGCTAATCTACAGATGTCGGATGAGCAACATAAGGATTGGTATATTTTTTCATTATTACCTCATTTGGGATTACCATTGTCACAGCAGAAGGTTGGATTAGAGGCCAAAGCACTAGAAATTTCTATCAAGTTGGAGGCTTCACCTATTCAAGATATGAATTTGGGAGTGCAACAGATTTAGTCATAGTTGTTTAGCCTGCATATGGAGTTGCAGGATCTCAAAAAGGGGAAAGAGGTCCAAAATGGCACCCGCATGAAAGTATGGTGCTTAAAGTACAAAGGCCATGGTCATGACAAGGATCATTGCGTGGTGTATCAAAACTATCTAATTAGGGGAGGTACTGTCCCCCTGAAGCCATAAAATACCGTTAGGTCGAGTATCAATGTAGCACCATGGTGCGTTGTCTTCCAGATAACAGGAAAACATTCAACAAATAGTTAACATTTTTTGTAGAAGTGTGTATAGATTCCCCAATAACTGTTCTATAATTTTTGTAAGTTTCCAGGCCATGATGAGCGCAATTTCTGAAGCTATGAGTTAATGATGGACAGAACACCGACACATAGAGTACAGGTTGAGCCATGTCCTCAACAAGATCAAGGCACAACTGCAACACGTGGAGGATTCTAGGGATGAGGAAGAGGATGACGAGGAGGAGCTCAAAGAGGTCATGGAAAAATTATGAATTACAATTGTACGGAACCAGGCCACTTTGCACGAGATTGTTAGAACTCAACACACCCCTCTCATCAATATTGCTCACAGTTTGACCACATTATAGAAGATTGTCCCATGCTCATCACAAAGATGTAAGAGAAGAATAATCAATAGCCCACTCAAAACATCTAGATGATGAGATCAAAACCACGTGAAGATGAGCCCAACATTAATATAGTTACCTGAAGTGGTATAGCTACCGGGGAGGATAAAGTCACAAGAAAACAACCAGAAGAAAATATATGGGTGCGCAAGGCTACTAAGAAAGATGTTGGATTTGATTTGCATAAGGAAAAGGAAACTTTTATGGAGACGAAAAAGAGATTTGTGGATTCATGAGCTTCCACGTCAAAGACAGAATGCATGATTGGAGAAGCCTGAAGAGGTCATTGGTGTGTAGGAAATGGTTCCTTCAGTGTTGACAACCTTCTTACAGACCTGCATGAAGCTCCTAAGGGACCAGAAAGAAGTAGAGGGACTGCAAGAGATGATAGACAACTGCATTAGCAAGGATAAGCCACTACCTAACAATGCGTAGTGCATAAAGTATACAAAGGTAAGAAAATGATTGGTCGAAAGATGAGATTGACTTCACAAGTCAGGAATTTTGAAATGGACTAGGTGATCCTTGATTTGGGATTCGATGTGAATGTTTTGCCTATACAGACCTAGGAGAGAATGGGAAAGTCAGCACTACAGTGGTCCCCAATTCAGTTGCAAATGATGAACCAATAGAACATTATTCCTATGGGGCACTTGCATGGAGTAATTGTAGACATTGGAGGGGCGCGCACTATAGTTGATTTTGAGGTAATCAAAATAGTGGACGATATTAATCCCTACTCAGTGCTACTTCAAATTGATTGGGCGTTTGATATTAATGTGGTCATCAACTTGAAGAAGCACAATATGATGTTTGAGAAGAAGGAACTAAGTGTCATTGTTCCATTGGGTTTGGCTAAGGGTGCGCGACATACTTAACCAATCTGGGATTACTATGAGGAAGATGATATTGAGTAGATCTATAAGCTTACCACGTGGGATAAGGAATGGATCGGCCCTATAGAAGATGGAAGAATTACTTGGGAAGACGACAACTCCTATAACTCAGATTCAGATGAGGAGCTTGAGCATTGGCAAAATAGATTGCATGAGGTGTCAATGTTGCTATGAAAAAGGCTTACTATATCATTATGGTGTATATCTACTAAGGTATGCAATTTACCATATTATGATTGCTTAGAAGATGTAAATTTATTTCTTGATAAATTTGAAAGGGATGTACTAGAGGAACATCTGTTCCAGGCAGTGGACATCATGCTAAGAGCTACACTTTTCAGATGTTGGAGTAAACATAAGAACAATTTTGCAGACTGGAAGGAGTACCGAAGGATGATGAAGTTACGGTTTGGATAAGCCAATACCCACATTACCAAAAAATTTATAGGGAAGAATGACCCGCACAAGCATTTGGCTCATTGGACCAAAGAAAGGGGAGAGGAACCATAGCTTGAAGTGGTGCACCTATTCTGTGACACTTTGGATATTATTCTAATGAACTGAATCTAGAAACAACGCTGTGACACGAAACTGGGGAGTGGGACATTATGAAAGAGAGATTTTTGTTAACTTTCAATTTTGAGGATGGATTTAAATGTATCAGTGATGAAGCATTACAGGTAATAAAGGTTGTGATATTCAGGATGTCAGAAGAACCCATCACGTGGGTACAACCAGACTATATTATGCAACTTCGTCATGCTTTGGAGTGCAACAATTTGATCACAAAAGAAGGTGATGATGATCCTAGGAATATCAGTATCCTTGAGTCAAAAGGATAGCATGAACTCGTCGGGCCTAAGGTGGAATTTCTTGACAAATCAAAACCATTGAAAACCAAGCAAGTGAACATCGAGTTGGAAGCATAACTAAATTTCATGAATATAGGTGATTATTGGGATGAGGACACAGTTGACAAAGTCATGGAGCTATTACAAGAATATCAAGACTTATTTCCAATGAGTTTTTCTTATTTGAAGGGGATAGTAGGCAATCTGGGTGTTATGAAGATTAATCTAAAATGAGATGTGAAGCCAGTAAAAAAGAAACCATACCAATTGAATCTTAAGTACAAAGAAAAATTACACTAAGAACTAGATAAGATGGTTGAAACATAGATTATTGAGCCTGAAAAAGAATTGGATTGCGTTATTCCTATGGTGGTTTAGGAGAATAAGACAAAGGGTGAAATCCGAATCTATGTAGATTTAAGGAAGTTGAACAATGCTTGTGTACATGATCCATTTCCTATGCTATTCATAGATGAAGTATTGGAGAACATTGGTGATCATGAATCCTACTCTTTTAAAGATGAGCTATCAGGATATCACCAAATCAAGATCATGGTAGAAGATCAGAGTAAGGCTACCTTTACCATGGAATGGGGTTGTTTTCAGTACATAGTTATGCCCTTTGGACTTAAGAATTCCCCTGCGATCTTTTATAGAGTGGTAGTCACAGCCTTCAAAGAATTTATTCATAAGTTTTTGGAGGTTTACTTTGATGATTGGATAGTGTTTGGGTTAGTGAAAAATCATGTTGTAAGTCTTCACCTAATGCTGGATGATTGTAGGAAGTATCATATATCCCTTGATTTGAAGAAGTGCATATTTTTCATACTATGTGGGATAATTTTGGGCCATGTTGCTTGTAAGCAAGAGATGATGGTGGACCCTTCTAAAATTAAAATAATTATCAATTTTGAGCCTCCTAGGAATGTAAAATAGTTGCGTGCAACATTCGACCATACAAGATTCTATAGTAATTTCATCAAGGCATATGTGCAGACCACTGTGCCCATGGAAAAATTATTGAAGAAAGATGCATTTTGTTGGGCTGATGATTGCCAGAAAAGCTTAAATGTGTTGAAGGAAAAAATGGTTACAACACCTATTTTAGTGTTCCCTGATTGGAAGAAATAATTCCATGTACATGTAGATGCATCTTGCATAGCATTAATAGTGGTGTTAACCCAACAATGTGTAGGAGATATCGACCATTTGATTGCATTTGTGAGCAGAAAGTTTTCTAAGGCAGAGAAGAATTATTCAACCACGGAGCATGAAGGGTTGGCGATGGTATATGCACTCTAGAAGTTCATGCATTATTTGTTTGGTGCACACTTGAAAATATACATAGATCATTCTGTTTTGAAGTACCTGGTCAACAAGCCTGTGTTGGGAGGGGGGGGGCAAATTTGTAGGTGGTTACTACTATTTCAAGAGTATGAATTTGAAGTAATTGTGAAGGAAGGGAAATTAAATGATGGACCAAATCCCATTTCGTAGATTAAGAATGGCAACAAGCCTACAGGTCTTGATGAAGGATTGCCTATTGTGCAGATTTTTGTTGTGCGTGTTGCAGATGAACACTTTGCAAAAATAATCTTATTCCTCTCTAAAGGTACAACTCCTGAGGGATCTATGACACATCAGAAGAAAGAATTGGTTGTTAGGGATGTGGATCCTTTTGTCATTTCAGAAAACTTGTATAAAATGGGAGCGGATGAAGTTCTGCATATGTATGTACTAGATTTTGAATGAAAAAGTATCCTTGTTGAAGCACATGGAGGAGTTGTTGGGGGACATTATGCTGGAAGAGAAACTATGCAAAAGAACCTATGAACTAGGTTATGCACAAGATTTCCAAGGAATATATGGTGTGCAATGTCTATCAGAGCATTAGGAGGTCATTGCAAAGGGATGAATTGCCTCTGAGCCGACAAGTTTCGTTAAAGGCATTTGACAAATGGGCAATAGATATTTTAGGCCCTATTCAACCACTAAGAAAGAAGATAGGAGCACGATACATTACCACAGCAAAAAAATACTTGACCTGGTGGAATAAGGCACAGTCCATGAAGGATTGAAACATGGTTATAACTACGAAGTTTATATTTGAATAAATTTTGTCTAGGTTTGGTTGTCCTAAGATTTTGATGAGCAATAGGGGTTCACATTTCCTGAATGAAACAATAGCCACTTTGCTTGAATATTTCGAAATGTATCATCAGAAAAGCAAAGTGTATCATCCTCAAGCAAATGGCACAGTTGAAGCCTTCAATAAAATCCAGGGGAATGCTTTGTTAGAGATCTGTAATGAAAATAGGAACGATTGGGATGTGAGCATACTAGCTGTTCTTTGGGCCCATAGAACTACCTATAAGTAGTTGACTGGACAAACACTATTTAGGCTGGTTTATGGACAAGAGGCAATAATTCCAATGGAGTCTATCATGCCAAGTTTACGGATTGCTACAGTTAGAGAGATGGCTGATTAGGGTATCATGGAGAAAGGCCTCACGCAAATAGTTTAGTTGGAAGAAGATCGCCTTTTGGCTGACTTTCATCAGCAGGTGTAGAAGGCTATGGAAAATGCATGGCATGATCGCCACATTAAGCAACGCACCTTTAAAACTAGAGATTTAGTATTGATGTATGATAGCAAGTTTACAAAGTTTCCAGGAAAGTTTCAAATGCATTTGCTGGGACCATACATCGTTAAGGAGATTATGGGTGGAGGTGTAGTTTAGCTTGTCAAGCTGAATGAAGAGTTATTTCTAAGAAAAATTAATGGGAGCTTATTGAATTTGTACAAGGGTGATCCCATCCCTATGCAAAGAATATATCAATGTGGGATAGTCTTAGTATTGCAAACAGTTGCAAGGAAGTGCGGGACTATAATCTACACTGCCAGAAGACTAGTTTAGCGAAGCGAATGGGTTGTGTGATGATTATAAGAAAGGCATAGAGGGGATTTGTGGCAAAGGAGCTGCATTAGCATAGTAGGTCCCACATAGCCTACCAAAAACTAACCATTAACATCACTACAAATGATTGGATGGCTATTTTTATGTTAAAGGGAGTGGGGGGGCAACATTTAAGGAGCATATCTTTGGAAATCTGTCACCAAAAGAGCATTAATGAAAGAGATCTAGAGGGAACATACACATTTGAATTCAAAATGGGCTATAAATACAACATCCTGCTCCACGTTTGAACACTTTTCTTACAGAGAAATTTCCTTGAGCTTTTGCACTTTAGTTTGTGCCAAGATGATTGTTGCATGTCTACAGGGGATTGGAAAGAGATACGAGAGAAGTTTTTGCAACAATGACTTGTGTGCGAGGTGGATTTACCTAAGTGGTAGAAGGAAATATTATGGGAGAGAATGACTGCAACACAACTCGTACCTACCACAACACATCATTCGCTAAGGCCTAAACCCACTGCCTCCACGACAAGGGAGAAGACGCAAAAGTAGCCACAACAAATGTCAGCGTGGAAATCTCCACACAAAAATCCAACAGAGATTAGACAAAAGGGTCGGATGGATACGAGCAAGAAGCCGATGAAACCCTTATATTTAAATGAGGAAGAA
Organism: Pinus taeda; assembly: GCA_000404065.3. Classification (NCBI taxonomy): domain Eukaryota; kingdom Viridiplantae; phylum Streptophyta; class Pinopsida; order Pinales; family Pinaceae; genus Pinus; species Pinus taeda. The sequence continues at coordinate 48,351 of APFE030381608.1, read as the reverse complement.
TTGAATATGGAGGTTGAATATATTGATGCAGAGGAAGAAATGATGATTACTTGGCTAGCACTTTATGTACCCCCTAGGAAATCCACCGCCAAAGTGACTAAGGATCTAGATTCAGATAAATACAAGGTCTTCACACCATTGTTTTTGGAGGACATACCTATGGAGGGTGATTTGTTGGCCCGTACCATTTCTAAATATGGAAGACTGAGACCTGGGTGATAATGCAAATTTCCCAGAGTTAGAACCCATCAAATATTTGAAGGAGGTCTTACTATGACGAGTCAGTTATTACACGACTTGAGCCAATAAAGTGGGCGGCCGAAATTGAGCACGCGATATTTCTCAACATGTTGTGGGTGCCACACTTTACCCGTAATGTCATTAGTAATATCTGTGTGCGTCAACTGTCGGCATTCGTTCATGATGGGTGCCTCTAGCTGGGAGGCCCCATTCTAATTGACAAATTGTTGATCCATGGAATCACCTTATTGCCATATCAAGGTGAGAACACCATAGATGCTTTTGTGGGGAAATTGTAGGAGAAGAAGTTGGTCGATCAGATGAAGAGTAACTTCAGGTTAGTTAAGAAGTCACATGGACACACAATTAGCTCCACATCGAATGACATTGTGCAATTTGTTGCACAGATTTTGGCTGGAAAATTAATGAGGAAGTGTCACGCCAATGAAGTGTCAGCACCAGTAGTATCTCTAGCTATGTAGTGCAGCAAAGGGGTCTAATACAATTGGGCCAAGTATCTCTATCATGAGTTGATAGAGGATTGTTGTGAAGCCCAGGAGGATGAAAAGGTATTCCACTATGTGTGGTTACTTCTGTTGATCATGCTAGTGGCATGGAGAACACCTGAGGAGAGCTAGTTCCTGGGACAGGATCCAGATTTGTGCAAGGCTATGAAATTTTCCTTGTTGTGGGCGACAAAGGGTCCTAAACACATCACGGAAAAATATTTCTTTTGGGTCTTATTTGAGGCATAGTTGTGGATGGTGATGAAACAATGGTTGTGGTCATCACTAAGTTTACATGTGCAATATAATAATATTGCAGACTTCAAGGCAGAATTCCACAATCTAACTATACATGCAAAGAAGGATATGACACGAACATGGCATAAGTGGCTATATTAGGTCGTAGAGGGAGAAACTGGAAAAATAACAACTACGACAAAAACCCAGAAAGATAAAGAGAAAGAAGCACAGAAGGCTTCTACGAAATAAAAGGCTGCGTAAAAAGACACAGTAGTGTATTACGAAACGAACTCTAAAAAAGATAAGGAAGCATCAGAAGAAAAGGTTGTTTCCAAAGAGAAGGAAGCGTCGAAGGAGAAAACTACAGTACCTCGTAGGTCACTATTAACCTCGAAGAACTTGAAATGGAGTGCATAGATGTTGAGGTCGAGATTGAAGGTGAAGAGGAAGGGGGTGCAAACTTTGAGTCCCCCTTCAAGGTTAGGAAGAGTAGAAGTGAAGTTCTATAGGGCCTCACAAGAAATAGAAGTCTAACAAGTTTGTGAGTGTGACACCATTGGTCATCATGGAGGGGGACCTTGATGAGATCAGTGACGTGGTCTGCAACACCATATAAACTATTTGGGGACACAATGAGGACGAGTACCATCAAGTATTGGAAAAATTATAGTAGGGCCTGAAGGAATTGTAGGTCCAGATAGGGTGATCCAGACGAACATGAGACAAGAAAGCGTGACGAGCATTAGTGCAGTGGAAAACTTGTCCAGGCTTCGCTCAGTACCACTACTTCAGGGCTCTTTTCAGCTCAATAGAGTCGAAGACGAGGAGCATGTATAGTTTTGGAAGAATCTGAGTATCAACCTTGCAGCACTACCGATCTAGACATTGCATGAGTTGCACCAAGGAGTTTCTGATGAGCTCTGTGTCTGAGAGAAACGAGAACTGGTTGATTATCGATGAGGAAAAAAATAACAATCAACATTTTTTTAAAGAGAAAGTGTAGGCCTTGTAGGCCTGCGACAAGGGAATATAAGAAAGTTAGCAGCTAGAGACTTCCCTTACTAAAGTGTGTAGTGAACTCCCTGAGCCCCAAATTCTAGCAAAAGCAGCCTCAACAGAAAAAATTAAGAAGTTAGTTGTTGCGGTGAAGGAAACTAAGGAGGAAATTAGAAAGGTCCAATTTGAGTTGAAGTTGCAGATTTCAGAGCTTCAACTTAATTTGCAGCCAACCACTCCTTTGGAAGTCAGAGAGAAGTGTGAGGATTCTATTAAAGAAGATATGAATACTCTAGAAGTTATAGTCAAGGATTGCAGCCAATTGTTTGAACATGCGATGGAGATGTGCACCTCGCTGCATTAGGATCCACACTTGCAGAAAATTGAGGCAGACATTCGTGACAAACAACTGTAGTTTGACAAGATCAGGGCAACAACGCAAACCTTGACACCTGTGCAAAGGTTCACCTTACCTCAGGTAGGAATGTTCATCTAGGCTGATATTTCTGAGATGCGTCAGATGGCATCTGTTATCTTCTCAAGGACATAACCCTGGGCCGATGAGGAAAGGTAGTTGTCACAAATAGTCTAGAGAAAGTTAAAGGCTCTGCAATGGACACAGAGAACCATGAGTGATGAAGTTGAAGGTCTAAATATGGATAAAATGGTTGAAGAAATTTGTCTCGTCGTCGCGCAGGGAACAAAAAATCTTCAAGCCTTGAAGATAAAATTTAGTGTTTTGCAAGCAAAGATTGAGGCAACAACAACAAAGTGACTCTGGACAAGTTATGTCTTTATATTGGGGGCCTATTCGGACAGGGTAACCTGGGGTCAAATTATGTAAATTTTTGTTAATAATTGTAATGTCTTTGCATTTTGAGGAGCAAAGCACGAGTAGCGCATGTTGATAGGAGTCAAAGGGGATTTTAGAATGTTAAAGCCCCTTAGTTTGTTAAGATTCAAGCTATTTTGTGACCCGCCCATGGTTTGCGGACTATGGTATTGTAATGAAGAATTATATAAATGTTGAGTTACGAAATGGGTATGTATTTACTACTAATTTCATCACCTTTTTCCTTGATTCTTATCTTTTCATATCTTAATGTGCTAATATATTGAGAAATTATGGTAAGAGACGAATGAATTACTTGCAGTTAAGATTTAGCCATAGTAACTGATTTTTACTCTTCTTTATCGAGAAAAGTGACAAAAGGAACAATTGCTATTCCCTAACAATGGAACAACATAAATCAACAAATGAAGGATGGAGCGTGTCGGTTATGGACAAGGCTAAGGGAGAATCAGAAGGATCAACATGAAATAGGAAAGGTGTTTGAAGTTAGCAATCGGTTGGGAATCCCTCAGGATCAGGAGATCTTAAGGGATTTCATTTATCCTTTACCCCTTTTTGATTATAAAAGAAAATGATTGTAGAAAGAAGGGGGAATCTCGGTTATTTTCAAATTGTAATTTTAATTACAGACTCTCACTGTTGGAGAATGTGACCATGTCGTAACGTTACTTAAGTTCAATGATTAATATATAATTCAAGTCGTTGTTCACTCGCATTATTTGAAGTAGATTAGTAGTGTTCGCTGGTGGCTAAGGGCCCAACCTTTAGTGGATTGAACTACTTTCTTGTATTATACATTTCTGATTCTCACAAAGTTTGATTGTTTTGATAATTTTCCTGTTTCTGTGAGTTTACCTTATTTGTTGTTTATTGCTTCCCTGTATTGAAGTAGTGTATTTTCTTTATATATTTTATAGCATTGTAATCTGATTTGATTTATATTTATTATAGAGTAAATTATTTAGATAGTGAATCGTATAGATTTAATTAGTTGTAAGGGTTTGGTTATTGCTATTGAACTCTCAGATTGATATCATTTCTATTTTGATTACTTTATAGAAATTGAGTATAGTTTAGGTTGAATCAGCCAATAAGAGATGAGTTATTGCTACTGTGCTCTTGGCTGATGCTATTGCTACTTGAATTTCTTGTGTAAGGTTTGATTTCAGTAGAGGATTGAGTTTTGAAGCTTAGATGTCATATTTCCTTTAATAATTGCAATTTGAGTTGATTAGATGCATCCACTTACTCTTGTATCGAAGATCTATACTACAATTTAAGAAACATTACTCTATGAATTTATAGCAGGCACATATTGTGTACAATCTTGAAATAAGAGGACTTGCCTGGATTGATGATTAATGTGGGGTAATTAGGAGTTTTAAAAGACACCTTTTATCAGCCGACATTTTGGCGCTGTTGTCGGGGAGAGTGTCGCCATTCTAAAAATAGGGATGTATATCTGATAATTGTTGTTGAGGAAGAATTGGGTATTGAAAACGGAAGGTAAGAACCTACGTAACAAGCAAGTAAAGTGCTTGCTCCTCCACCCGCTTTAAGCACAATTACAGAAAAGTGAAGTAGGTGTTTGATGCTTGTCTGTTGAGAAAGAACTGGGTATTAAAAGTGGAAGGTAAGAGCCTGCATACAGAGCAAGTAAAATGCCTACTCCCCTGCCTGATTTCCAACAAAATTGCTAGGAACTTAAGGTAGAAATAAACATTTGAATTTTTGCATGAATGACTAAGAAGAAAAGACTAGAAAACAATACAATTCCACATCCCAAACCTGAAAAATCTAAGGGACCGATGACCCTTGGACGATCAAATTTCATCAAAAACATCTTAAGAAAAGTTGAATCTCATCCATTAGTAGGTCCCTGAACCATTGCTTCCAAACAAACTACTGTCTCCCTTCGAGCCATATGCTCACAATTTGTAGCCTACAATGAGGTCCATAGTAAAATGGAAGGGACTGAGCAGAGTTTTCAAGATATTGAAAATTTGCGATCAATTCCCTCACAAGAAGGGAATTCTTGCAATATTCATGAAGGAGGAGGAGAAACAAGGGAAACAAAGGAACCAAGATCCCCTTAGGTAGTAATTGAGCAAAGGACACCCAGTGTCCTAGATCAAGGGACTGTTGTTAGGATCATTCCCACCTCTTCTAGCCATCCAAGGCATAACTCTCTGGCCCTAGAGATCCTAGAAGGGTACTGGCTTATCTTTTATCAAATGGAAAATAATCCACAAGCACCCCACACCTCTACATTATAGTATCCTATTGTTGACACAACTATCAATGCACCCATGAAAGCTATCCCTTTACAAAATCTCCCCACCTTTCATGGACTCACGTCAAAAGATTTGGATGCTTTTTTGTTTGAATTTGATGTACTATGTCAGGGTTATGATTACACCACCGATCCCCAAAAACTGAAGTTCTTTCCCTCCACATTAAAGGGAGAAGCCCTGCATTGGTTTATGGGACTAGGTGGGGGCACCATAAATGATTGGGACTAAATGAAAACTACTTTCCTTAAAAAATATCAAGATTATTGTAGATCTAGGGAACTAAAAGATGAGATATTCCAAATGGTAGAAATACCTAGTGAAACGTTGGAAGAGTATGTGGAGTGTTTCCAATATAACCTCCAAAGGTCTCCCTATGCAAATCTGCGTCTAACTGATAATGTGCTAAAAAACACATTGATTAAAGGGATGAAAGACCAATGGATAGAGACATTAAATATTATGGGTAAAGGTGATATATATCAAGAAGACTATGCTAACATTACTAATTTGTGTATCAAGTGCTCAAAAGGCAGTACAAGATTGAAACTAGTAGAATGCGATATGACCACCAGGGACAACAAAATCTCTGGCAGAAGCATTACTCGTACAAAAATCGGCAACCTATTTGAGGATTTCAAAAAAGATATCTTGGGAACTTTGACAACACAATTAGACATCTTGCAAGCCAAGCAGAAGCAGGCCAAAGCAAAATAAAACCTTGTGATTTTTTACCATTGATGTAGGAAGAAACATAGTCATAAAGAATGCCCATTAGACATGGTACATACCTGTGCCATATGCACTAAAGATCATGCCACAAAAAATTTCCCATTGCTCCTAGGGCTAAAAGTAGTCTTCGAAGAGGCAGACGAAGAAATGAAACTAGTCTACCTATTAAATCATCATTGCCAATGGAAAACACGACAAATAGGTATGTCTACTAACCCATATTCATTTGTTCATCCCTCCTAATATAATTCTCAGCAATACACAGGAGCTACATGGTAGAACCAACCACCTTTTCCTAATTGGTCACCACAAGCATTCTTTATGCCATCTTTGTCCAATCAGTCAAATCAAAACAATAGTTGGCCAAAATCCTCTTACTTTCCACCATTATGGCAAAACAATCCATATCCATATCAATGGCCCACCTCCACTTCAAAAAACCAAAACTGGAAATCAAGCTGACAAAGACCTACAAACCAAGACCTTACAAGTTGTAGCAGAATCCTCAACCCAATCTACGACCACAACTCCCAGCCCAGCCCAACCCAAATCCCAACCTGAATCCCAACAATAGACCAGTCCAGTCACTACAAATTATTGAAGGGCTGGAGCCGGAAACTAGGCTAACAGAGTGTGATGAACTCAAATTGAGGTTTGGATGGATAATTGAGTCAAAGGGTGATAAAAATATACAATTAGAAGAACTGTTACCTCTAGAACAAACACCTCAAATGGAGAATACAATTAAATAGAAGAGCCATGATCAAACTATTACCTCTTCTCCACCATTCCCAGAAAGATTGATTATACCTCACCCAATTAAATATCCTGATTTCGATCTCCTAGGAGAATTAAAAAATATTTGTGTAAAAATACCCCTCCTCCAGGCTATTCAAGACATTCTAATTTATGCAAAAACCATTAAGGAATTGTGTACCAAAAAGCCTACTAGGAAAATAAAAACAACACCAACTGTCCACGTAGTCGGAACTTTGTCTGACTTATTATTAGGTAGAGAAACACTGGTGAAATATGAGGACCTAGGAAACCCTATAGTCACAGTACAAATAAATGGATGTTCCTTTCCCAATGCATTAATCGATCTAGGGGTAGGCATTAATATTCTCACAACAACAGCCTCTCAAAGACTTGGAATCACAACCTTAGATCCAACTATGACCTTGCTAGAACTTGCTGACCAATCAGTTGTCAAACCAAAAGGGACATTACAGGATGTAATGGTGTCTATAGATTCTTGGGAATACCCAACAGATTTCTTGATTATTAATCCTAGAAATGGGCTAGATAAACATCCCCTAATTCTACAAAGACCTTGGCTAGCGACCGTAGATGCTTATATAAGTTGTCAAACATGTAGTATGACTATAGCAAGAGGAAGTAATGTGAAGAATCTAGCTTTATACCCTCTAGCTTAGCCAAGCCTAACTATAATAAAAACTAGGAAAAAACCTGTAACATATTTAGGTGAAAATACTCGATCACCACTAACTGTAGCAGATGCTCTTGAATTTAAGAATCAAACAAAAGATGACATTATTAACACTTACATTAACCACCTAGCTATCGTATCTAATCTAAAATGTCACATGATTGATGCAGCCCTAGGTAACAAAATTGAAGAAGATCCATTAAAAGATATCAATGACCAAACAATACCAGCAACAACTCTTTATAAGAGAAAACACATTGAAATTGAGCTAGGGAAAGTCCTAAACATTAACAAAAACCTGACTGATGACCAGCATCGGATGCTTATTCAACTCCTTAGAGAATATAAAGGGGCTTTCGCTTGGGATTACATAGATATGAAAGGGATTGATCCCCAATTATGTATTCACAACATCTATACTAAGAAAGATGCGAGACCCATTTGACAACCTCAACAAAGGTTAAACCCTCAACTAAAGGATGTTGTTAAAGATGAACTACAAAAACTGTTAGATGTAAATTTCATCTATCCTATATCTGATAGCAAATGGGTTTCTCCATTAGTGGTGGTTCCTAAAAAGAATGGGAAGTGACATATATGTGTCGATTATAGAGAGCTTCATAAAGCAACAAAAAAGATCATTTTCCCCTCCCCTTCATCGACTAGGTTTTAGACACATTGGCAGGTAAAAAATTATTCTCTTTCTTAGACAACTTTAGTGGCTACAACCAAATCCAAATTTCCTTTGAAGACCAAGATAAGACTACCTTCACCTGCCCCTGGGGAACGTTTGCTTACAGGGTATTGCCTTTTGGACTGTGCAATGCACCTACCACATTCCAGAGAGCCATACTCAACATTTTTGCAGACCTGATAAACGAGGGAGTCGAGGTGTACATGGACAATTTTACACCCTATGGAGATTACTTTGAGCCGGCATTATAGATACTAGAGAAAGTCTTGCAAAGATGCATTTCTACCAATCTCTACTTAAGCCACGAGAAATGCCACCTGATGATGACCGAGGGCCTCATCCTGGGTCACTACATCTCAGTAGTTGGAATTCAAGTAGAACCAGCAAAAATTCAGATAATCCTCTTAATACCTACCCCCTGCACTCAAACTGAGGTATGTAGCTTTTTGGGATTTTCTGGATATTATCAAAGATTTATAAATAACTTCTCCCAAATTGTTGCACCATTATATGCTTTGACAGGAAATATCGATTTTATATGGACTGATAAATGTGACATTACCTTTAAAGAGTTAACATGGGTAGTAACGACAACCCAGTATTACGGGGCCTAAACTGGGATTTAACATTTTAGATTTCATTTGATGCATCAGATACGACCATTGGAGTAGTTCTCAGCCAAGAGGAAGATAGGAAACCTTATGTGATATACTACATCAGCAAAAACTTAATTCCTACTTAGTTGAATTACACTGTGACCAAGAAAGAGTTTCTAGCTGTAATCTATGCTATTAACAAATTCAAACATTATATAACAGGATACCCTGCGGTTTTGTATACTGATCACTCTGCTATCAAATATTTAGCTAATAAACCTATTACGAATGGAAGAGTGACACGATGGTTAATCCTTTTGTAGGAATTCGACATAACAATCAAGGATCAACTAGGAAACGAAAATTTGGTGGCAGACTTCCTCTCACGTGTGCCAAAGATAGACGACTTGACAGCAGTAGAAGACTAGTTCCCTGATGAGTACCTTGTTGTGACTGTGAAAACATTGTGGTATGCGGATGTCGCGAATTACCTAGCAGTGGGAAAATTACCCAAGCACCTAATGCCCAGTGAAAGAAAACTAATAGTACAATACAGCACACGGTTCTGCTGGATCGGAGGATACTTCTTTCACACAGGAGTCGATATGCATATTTGAAGGTGTGTCAGGGAAGACAAAATATTTGATATCCTAAAAGCCTACCACGATGGACCTTATGGTGGACACTTTGCAGACGGCAGCACTGGACATAAATTCTTACATATGGGCTATTATTGGCCCACCATTTTTAAGGACACCAAGAAGTTTTTCTAGGCATGCGATAGCTCCCAAAGAATGGGCTGCCCTCACCAATTTGATGAGATGCCCCTACATCCACAGTTAGTCATCGAACCTTTTGAAAGCTAGGCATTATATTTCATTGGTCCAATAAACCCATCATCTAATCAAAAGACATATATACTAGTTTCAACAGAATATGTGACTAGATGGGTGGAGGCAGAAGCATTACCAAGGGCAACAGAGGACACAATAATCCACTTTCTTTTCCAATTTTTCATGTGGTATGGCTTTCCCAGAGAAATAATCACGGATGGAGGGCCACAATTTCTACGCCATAATATTGTTGCTACATTAAAAAATCATCATATTATGCATAGAATCACATCTCCATACCACATGTAGGAAAATGGCCAAGTAGAAAGTACCAACAAAGTAATCGAGGCTATATTAACAAAGACAGTCGCCTCACATAGACATGACTAGGCTACCCGATTTCCAGAAGCCCTGTGGACATTTCGCACGACATGGATGAATACCACATGATACTCCCCATATCAGCTTGTGTTTTGCAAAGAACCTATATTCCCAATAGAATTTTAAATTCAGACATCGAGGATAGCCCAAGAAGTAGGCATGGATCTGAATGAAGCACAAATTAATAGACTACATCAAATTAATGAATTGGATGAAATCTGGCTATCAGCTCTTCAACATACTACACTGATCCAACAACAAAGAGCAAAATGGCATGATGCCCTCATCAAGAAAAAGATCTTCCATGAAGGTGATTGGGCACTTCTGTATCATTCTAGGTTTCAGGATTTCCCGGGAAAATTCCAGATGAGATGGTTAGGCCCCTACGAGATACAAGAGGTCCACGATAATGGCAGCCTTACATTAGCCACCATTGATGGGTCTAACTACTCTTTTAAAGAAAATGGACATCGAGTACGCCTCTATCACAAACCTCTTATAATGGAATCCTTTTTCCAACAGATGCGTGAAGATTCCACAATACAAATTCTCGCTGAAGAAGGAAACCCTTCGACAACACCAGTCCAGTGAAGAATTTATTTTTTGAACCCTGTACATAGATTTGCCTTTCTATTTTCTTTCTATTTCATTGGTTTTGCTTAGAATAGTAGATTGTTTATTAGTTTTTTCTTTATTTTTCCTTTGTTGTTCCGTACAGGGAACAGTTGTTGTTCCATTTAGGGAACAACACTCTTTCGTGTCTATTTTCCTTTGTTGTTCCCTACAAGGAACAATTGCTATTTCCTCTAGGGAACAACACTTTTCGTGTGCATCTTCTCTTGATGTTCCCTACAAGGAACAAATGTTGTTCGCTATAGGGAATAACAATTTTTGTCTGTGTTTTCTTTGTTGTTCCCTATAGGGAACAACAATTTTCATGTGCATTTTCTCTTGCTATTCCCTATAGGGAACAATGGATATTCCCTATAGGGAACAACAAATTTTGTGTGTATTTTGCTCTGCTGCTCCGTACAAGGAAAAACTATTGTGCCCTATAGGGAACAACAATTTCTGCATGCATTTTCCCTTGCTGTTCTCTATAGGGGACAACTACTATTCGCTATAGGGAAGAACAATTTTAGCATGTATTTCTCTTACTATTCCCTACAGGGAACAATTGTTGTTCCCTATAGGGAAAAACAATTTTTGTGTGTATTCCCCTTGTTGTTCCCTACAGGAAACATCACTTTTTTGCATATATTTTCTTTGTTGTTCCCTACAGGGAACAACTGATGTTCCCTATAAGGAACAACACTTTTTTGCGTATTTTTCTTTACTATTCCTTAGAGGGAACAACTGTTGTTCCCTATAAGGACCAACACTTTTTGTGTGGGTTTTTCTTTTGCTATTCCCTTCAAGGAACAACACGTTCTGAGTATTTTTTAGAACACCCTTTTTCTCTTCCTTGCATAATCATCCCTAGACCATCTGAGTTCACTCTTTATGATCCTCTTTATGGCATAAAAACTACGATACATATTTAAGGACAACAAGTATGGAGTCTACTGGAACAGGAAAATATCTTGAATACTATCATCTTTAACAAGATTGCTTTGTGATGATCGAAAAAGAAAAGACACAATTATCTATATCACTTCACTGTCCTCATTTCAACTGTAAATCAAGCTGATTGATTATTTGTACCATGTTGGTTCCCCCCTTTCCCATATAACTCTCTCTGTGTATTATAAATAAGACTATGGGTATATTTTCTTCTATTGATATGACCAAACTTCTTTCGCAATCCATGCTCTTAAGAAGTGTTGAGCCACCCTCTATGTATAAAATGGGGATTG
>APFE030381608.1:11074-36113 GCA_000404065.3 Pinus taeda | reverse complement strand
TTATCACTTATTGATAATTCTCGGTACATGCCTTGTTATCACCACTCCAATATCTTTTATGATCCTTTCATTAATATGCATACCTTGCTAATCCATCACCCCTGTACTTCGCCGCTAACGCATTATCCTTTCATCCATTCGATCGTAGGCAGCCTATTATTTCGAAGGGGTCCGAGGACCTCCAGTGTACTTATGCATGCACTGTTATCTTTCCATTTGATTTTGCAGAAAAATACAACATTCCATGATCACAGAGCATGTGGCATTATAACAGTCCTTAATAATGGTATTTATCTTTATAAAGTATCGCCTGATAGAGCCACTACAACCATTTGCTACTCCATCACTCGGCTCTGTTCGTCATTGTGATTTCTCTGCTACACTTATAGTTTCCATAATTCAAGCATTATGGGAGGAAGAATAGTGCGTCGAGAACCTTTAACATTGGCTTTCTCTGAAGAAGCCATGTAAATTCTAGCTTGCGCAAGATGGATAGCGTATTTACAATATTTCAACCCCTCAATGAGGAAATCGCCATCGAATTTTTACGGAATCTACATAATGGACAATCGGTGGTAAGAGGCAGACAAATTACTGTAACAGACAGTTTATTGCACAATTTTGAATTGGCCCAAGTCTTGGCCAACATGAATGTCTACATGCAGCCCGAAGGACTGCTCAATTTTAACTTAGGAGCAACCCTATCTCCTGAGAATTCGAGCGATACCAAAATTATATTTCCCTCAAAAGATGCAAGCCGTGAAGCAGAAACAGATGCAGAGGCCATTCAGGAAGTAGAGAATCAATCTGGTGTCATGCTCCCAGTGGAAAATAGCCAGGTATGCCTAATCACAGAGAACATAGGCCAAGAAGAAGTAGAGACAGAAATAATTCAAGAAGATGAACATCAATCAGGAGACATGGTCTTATTAGAACAAAGCCAGGGTGAGAAAGCAGGCTCTTTAGAAGAAGAAACTATTAACAAGACTATCAGCACAACAATTCCTCCTCTGAAAAGGTATAGAACCAAATTGAAAAAGATAAGAAAAGAATAGTAGAATCCTCGCAAAATGGTCAAAAAGCTTAGAAGAAAAATAAAAGAAATGACAGCGGGAAAGGTTCCAGACAAAACCCAAGAGACAGTAAATGTGGTTGTATAAACAGAGTTATATGAAGGTAGGGCTACAGGGACTCAAACTGAGCCCATACCTACTCAACCAGTCATCACTCCAGAGGAACAACATGCAATTTTAGTAGACGTAGCTACTCAGACAGAGGATGTACCCTCTTATAGCATGGCTACTCAAACGGAGGCTTGGACCGCCCATAATAAAGAAATTTGGACATAAAAACATCCTTTCTCATAGCATAAGAAGTCATACAAGCATTCAAACCAAATATGTCATGACACACAATGACCCCATTATACTAAATCTTTAGGAAGAATTAGCACAAGCTTGGCTCGCGTTAGAATGGCTTGAACAAGAAACTGTTTCCTAGTAGAAATATCAAGAGCTACGGAGAAAGCTTCAGGAAATGAATGCATAGAGAGTGAGACATTCGACAGATGCAGAAAGGCAGAAGAGAAATTAGAGAGAATCAAGCTCAAACTAGATAGGGTCATAGGCTAGACAGACACCATCTGCTCACTGTATATAGATGTCTTGGCATGTAGGTCTCCCACCACCAATTATGCCTTGTTTTTATTAGAACAATACATGTTTATGAAAATTAAAGCCGTGAGAGCTGGAAAATCAATTGAATTAAGAACAGTTGAAGCTTTTATAAATTGTTGCAAACAACATGGTGTAAAGGTTCAGAGGCTACTTTGTGAATTTTACCTGCACAATTTTGTATTAGAGAACGAGATGGAAAAGAACCCTAATCCTTTTGTGGGATATGTTCAATTCCGGGCCTTTATCTCATTTGCAGTTAACCAACTTAAATGTTTTAAAGCTCATAACGCATTCCAAAGACAAGAACATGGATTGGATCTTTGGGTAAGAGGTGAACCCAAGCACCCTTTGCAAATGCTTGCCAACCGTAAGAGTCTAATGACAAGGGAAGGGGTGATTAAAATTTTAGGGCCTATTCATAAGGAGATTGTACATAATGGAGTATCATATTTTCACTCCATTCAAGAAAGCTCTCTGGCAGCATCCAAGCTCAAGTGGACGGTCTCCACTAGTAGTGTGTAGGATAGCGAGACATTTAATATTATAGAAATGTTAAAGCAGCTACGGCCCATTTTGTCACATATAGCAACCTTATTTTAAGAGAAGGACCTTAGTGGGTAGGATGTCGGTTTCGTAGCCCCATCATTTTGTATCCTCCTGAAGTTTATAGGGCTATCTACGAATTGCCTGAAGGAAAGGAAGGGCCCGCCTTTGCGCTCCTAGCTCAACATCATGGTTATAGACCAATTTTTTATGTTCCTTCTCCAGCCTACTCTTTAACTACACTGCATCATAATTACTTACTTTTCATGAGGACATGAAACAGGGTAAGTAGGGGAGTATGTTGAGTTACGAAATGGGTATGTATTTACTATTAATTTCATCACATTTTTCCTTGTTTCTTATCTTTTTCATATCTTAATGCACTAATATATTGAGGAATGATCGTAAGAAATGGATGAATTACTTGCAGATAAGATTTAGCCATAATAACCGATTTTTACTCTTCTTTATGCAGAAAAGTGAAAAAACGAACAATTGCTTTTCCCTAACAATGGAACAACATAAATCAACAAACGAAGGATGGAGCGCATCGATTATGGACAAGGCTAAGGGTGAATCAGAAGGATCAACGTGAAATAGGAAAGGTGTTTGAATTTAGAAATCGGTTGCGAATCCCTCAAGATTGGGAGATTCTGAGGGATCACGTTTATCCTTTACCCCTTTCTGATTATAAAAGAAAATGATTGTAGGAAGAAGGGGGAATCTCAGATATTTTCAAATTGTAATTTTAATTACAGACTCGTGTTATTAGAGAATGTGACCATATTGTAACATTACTTAAGTTTGATGATTAATATATAATTAAAGTTGTTGTTCACTTGCATTATCTGAAGTAGCTCAATAGTGTTCGCTGGTGGCTAAGGGCCTGGCCTCTAGTGGATTGAATTATTTTCTTGTGTTATACATTCTTATTCTCACTAAGTTTGATTGTTTTGATAATTTTCCTGTTTCTATGAGTTTAGCTTCTTCGCTTTTTACTGCCCTCGTCTATTGAAGTAGTGTATGTTCTTTATATATTTTACAACACTGTCATTTGATTCGATTTATATTTATTACATAGTATATTATTTAGATAGTGAATCATATCAATTTAATCAGCTATAAGAGTTTGGTTATCGCTATTGAACTCTCATATTGATATCATTTCTATTTTGATTGCTTTATAGAAATTGAGTATAGTTTATGTTGAATCAGCCAGGAAGAGATGAGTTATTGCTACTATGCTCTTGGCTGATGTTGTTTCTACTTGAATTTCTTGTGTAAGATTTAATTTCAGTAGAGGATTGAGTTTTGAAGCTTAGATGTCATATTTCCTATAATAATTACAATTTGAGTTTATTAGATGAATCCATTTACTCTTGTATCAAAGATCTATACTACAATTTAAGAAACATTACTCTCTGAATTTATAGCATGCACATATTTTGTACACTCTTGAAATAAAAGGACTTGCCCACGATGATGATTAATGTGGGGTAATTAGGAGTTTTAAAAGACACCTTTTATCAGCCAACAATAAAAACGATTCATAGAAAAGTCATAGGAAGATAAGTAAGAGAGCACATAGAAGTGCAAGATTTGGGTCTATTTTTTCTATTCTATACTTGGGCGAAGGGGAAGGCTCTTGTAGCTGTGTGCGTGAAGACCTTGGTAAGTTTGCAGCTGAGTGTGCGGGCCCCTGTAGTAGTGTGCAGAGGGTTGGAAAGGATTGTAATTGAAGATATAAGCATAATAGAGGTTGTTTTGAAGAATTATCTATGTATATGTGTATCATTTCTTATCTATGAATTTATTGTATGTTTTGATCTGGTGAATGCAATTAATCATGAAAAATACTTAATAGGTTCGTGAAGACTTATATATTTGTATTTATATGATGTTATGAATGTTTAGCATAATTGGCGAATGGCATAAACCTTCTAATTGTTAATTGCTGCAATTTCTGGGTTTTAAGGGTTAGCGTTCATGAAGGTCGAGATAAGCCCTAAGTTTGATAGAAACACATCACATAGTCCTTTGGATGTAGAAACATGGCTCTAACATCTCCAGCCTACACTATGCGGGTTTTGCCAAAGGTTCGGTAGTGTAGGGTTTTGTTGGTTAGTGCAACTAAATTTGAACCTGGGTCCAAGCCTCCTCAAGCCAACAAGCCATTATCCTAGCTTGGTGACCAAATATGATAATATCATAATAGTCAAAGCCCATGATCATGGTAGGCTAGCTTATTACGGAGACCACCTATCTTTCAAGTTTTTCACACACTTTCAGTTTATAATATGATAATTTGTGCTAATAGATGGGGAGACAATTCCTCTCCTTAAGAGATGGGGATGACATGGGATATTTATAGAATACTAAATTGGTGTGTTTCTTTCGTAACCTTAGTATCTGTTTTAGGATATGGTTGATTGTAAAGAAGTTTTCTTATGTGTATTAAGGTAAGAGCTTCAAATACTAATATAAGATAAAGATGTTAGAACTTTAATTTGAGCCTAAAAAATATCATTTTAAAGATGTTCTGCTTATTCTTCATTTTACTAATGGATTCCATTAGATAAGAGTAAAAAGTTCCAAAGAATTAACCAAAGTTGGGTTAAAAATAACATTTTGAAAAGGCTTGGTAATATTACTTAAATCAAGTTGAGGCAAAGGTAAGATTGACACTCAAGGGATTGCAGAAGGAAGAAGTGAGATGCTATTAATTCAAACCCAAATTCAAGAGCAAAGAGAAACCAACAAATCCAATAAAATAATCAACCACAAAAAGAAAATCATAAGATAAAAAATACTCAACTTAAACAAGTAAAATTAATGATCTTGACATAAGAAATTATGTTTCTTGTTAAGAAGAATTCCAAGCATGTTAATGGTGTCTTGCTTAGTTAGTTAGTTATTCATTAAATAAGTTTCTAATATAAGGGGAATTTTCAAAATAAATTTGCTTATAAAAGTTCAAACAAGGTTAAATCCTTTTATAAGTTTTCCTTCCAAAAAAAAGATAAAGTCATCATAATCAACCTTTCATAATAAATGATAGCTTTGGAAATGAAAAAAAAATTCCCTGAATGTGTTTTGGAAATTGTCCTCACTGAAAATTTTCACAATTACTTTATTGATCTTCCAAATTATTCCAAAGAAAACCTATAGGAAGACAAACAAACATATGGAAGAAACAACTAGAGGAAAATAAGAACAAATTGAAATAAAACAATCAAGTGATGCATAACAAGAAGGATTTAGTAATAAGTTTACCTCATTTATCTTCATATTCTTCCATGTATTTCTTAAGAATGTTTAAAATCATGTTTTTATTCAACCTACAAAGCCAAAAAGAAATATAATCTATCCCTAATCCTAATATAAAAAGTAGATTAATTCTAGGTAAAATCAAACTTCCAGTGTAACCATGCTCTTAGATTTATTTTTGCATGGATGCAAACAACAAATATCAGAAAAAATAAAACTGTAGCTGAAACATTAAAACAAAAATGAAACACACTATGTACTTTTAAAATTGAAAGAACAAAAGTAATTTTTTTTACAAAATACTTCCCTTGAAACTCTTCCCAATATTTGTCTATAGGATCATCAAAATAAGGATGTGATTCATATGTTTGAAAAGAATGCAAGGAAAGAGGAAACATCAAACCAATATTAAATGTTAAATCTTTGCAAATGAAAGGATGCTATAAAGAAAAAGAAAAATTAGAAATCTTATTTTCAAAAGAATCAAGTGGATATCAATGAGGAATATTTCTGAAAAGAATGCATGGCTGGTCAAAATGTATAGGTGTACTCTCAAGTGTTATCATTTGTGTAAAATGCATTTAAAAATATGAAACCAACTATCCAATCATAAGATAGAACCTCAACCTAAGAAGAAATTGAAATAGATGATTGAAATTTTGGAATTGATTATTGCATGTACCAATTAATGCATTTGACGAGAGTGTGGAACGTTGTAGCTCAAGATGCCAACGTAGTATGTGCAAGAAATCAAAAATAAAATGAACAAAGAAAGAGAGGAAGGTAACTTTTAATGTACCTCTACGTTACAAATTATGTTACAACATAGTGGAAGTTTGTTTATAGAGATTTCGTTTTTACAAATGATTATGAATTTAAAATCATTATTATTCTCAATATTAAAACTGCAAGAAGGTACATTATCATTGTAGGATTGAGAAATCAGAGTTGATTTACTATCATTGAAATCATTATGACTATGAGAGGAAGTGTTTGAACTGTTATCTTTTTCACTTTTAAAAATAGATTCATTTGAGGAATTGGAATCAATTAAAACAATTTTTGAAGAAGAAGAAGAAACTAGTTCAATATTTTCATTGACATCAATGACTTTATTAGTGTCTTCCTTGGTATCAGATTCTTCATTAGAATGAAAAGGAAGAGAAATTAAAAACTTAAACAAACTCGTTAATTGATGTTCTGGAGGTACTTCATTGGATATAAAGAGAATTAATGTCAATTTAAATTTAACTGGAAATTGATCCAAGGGCCCACCTTTTGTCCTATGCAATTTAAGTAGTTATTTTCACACCTTTTTGTAGTTGTATAATTGAAAATACTAAAGGAATATTGCTGCAAAATCATCCAAGCTATGTACTAAGGCAACTAGAAGTGAAAGACACCAATATTTTTCTTGTCCTGTCAAATTCTATGTGAAAATCCTTCCAAGATCAGCCTCATCAATATTAAATTTTTGAGGATTTGAAATGAACAAAAAAAGGTGATTGAAGGTAGAAGACTTACCATTGAACTTTTTATTTGACAATGTTTTAAATCCCTTGATTGGATTAATGTTTGATTTTGATACACTAAAGCATCTACAAGTAGGATTTTCGTAGGAACCCATAATTCAAAGTTTAAAATTTTGCAATAAAAACTTTAACAAAAAATTTAAAATAGGCCCTTATAGCACCAAAAATGTTGGTTGAAAAAATGACCTTTCAAAATTTTAAGGGAGACCACAGCGTTGGGAACTTAAAACAATTCCTTTTCCATTGAAGTGGTAGTTCTAAATGGTTCAATTGGGTCTAGTTACCCTCTCTCTATATCTACTATATTAAAGTATGACTTTCACCTATGAATAGAGAAGAGACATCATATCAACTCTTCTTGTTGATCAAGCAAGAAAGTGATCCTTAAGATGAATTTATGGCCTAGCCAAACCACTCTAAATACTGCCCCTATATTGAGGGGACTTCTAGGATGCATAAAGTAGAACTAAAGGCAAAGTATAATCTAAGATACGTCTCATACTATACCTATCTTGATTGAAGGAAGGATTAGTCCTTATTTCAATCAAGAGAAATCTAAAAGAATGGGAAAAGAAGCATGTTGGAATTGAAATGATATAAAGGAAATAGACAAGGTGAATAGTTCATAAGATATAATCCTTGTTAAAGGAGATATAAACAACTAAATTCCTAATCAATGATTACTAGACATCCAACTACAAACATCTCCAATTCCTAATAAAACATATGCATAAGAACAAAAAGATTCATGTCACAATACTGAAATAGTTCAAATACATGACATGTGGAAAGCGGGACATCTATAAGATTAAACTGTTAGATAGCTAGTATCTCAAGGAGATGAAGTTTTGTCCTTAAGAATGTTTCAGTTTTGAAACGCATTTCTGATTAACCCTACAAGCTAGCTTGACTAGATTCTAAATGAGCATTTAAATAAATAGTCCACAATAGTGTTGAAACGTCACATACATACTCATACTCCATAAATGAATTAGAAATATGAAGAATTTATCTTCAATAATTGGTAAGAAATAGTGTTGTACATACAATTACATAAATAAAGCTTATTATAAAAATGAATCAATTACATAAAATGCCAGATAATTACAATCGTGCAGGTCCTCTGTTGTCTCTAAATTGATTCTTGATTTGCACAGATGGATCTGATCTCACTACAATAATGAAAATGAGTCTTAACTCCTTCTATACAAACAGATTATAAGCTTTAGTATTACTCTGCCTATTTTCTCTCGGATTTGAATCCCCTTTCTTACAATCATAGTAGAGTATTTATACATAATGGAAATATTAACAGTCCCCCTCTATTTCTCAAAAAAGGATTTAATTAAAAGAAAATGAAGCAAAATGGTTCCTTCAGTTGGGGTTTTTTCCAAATGTAGATGGAAACAATTGAGAAAAATGCCCAATTCAGCTTGCTCTCTGATCATTTTGGTCCTGCTTGTTTTCAATCTATTTCAAAGAATTCGTAGTCATGGAACAACTGAAACAACAAATTTATTTTATTATAATATCCCTTTGACTACCTAAAGAATTTTCATCAACAATATATCAGATGTTTTTTAATATTTTCCTTAATCAGAAACCCTATGTCAAGACATAATTACAAAATCAGAGTTAGCCATAAAAACGACAAAAATAATGATATGAAAAAAACTATTATTTACGCCCAAAACCAATAAAAAATAAATGGCTTTTCAATTAATATAACAACGATCAGAGGATGATATATGTGGCAAGATTTGAAAGGTATTGGAGGTAAGCCCATCAAAACTTTTTATAATGGACACAAAAAAAAAGTTGTAATATTGGGTGGCTCCGATATGTAGTGGATGTGATATCATATTGAACTCCTTTTAAATAGTGTATGGGGTGTAAATATCAGAGGTGAGTGGAATATTGAAAATCATGAATTGGAGTGAGATGATTATCAGAGATTGGAGATTAGAGGGAGATAATTATCGGAGATCCAAGGGAGATGATTATTCAAGATCAGAAGGATTTTTTATCAGAATATCAACGGGATATTAATATCAAAATTTTTAAAAGCTTTCGCAGTTGAAAATCTATGATCGTCATATCCCATGAGCAGAACTAATGACGTGGCAAGTGGGTTCTTCTAAATACTCATATTTTATAATATATAAATGAACTATAGCCACTTGGTATGAGGTTCAAGACTTTTGGATATCGAGGGTTCTTTAGGAATATCCTCCGAATATCCAAAATGAGAAACTCCGATATATATATATATATATATAATATAATTATATATAATATATATATATAATTATAATATAATAATTTAGTTAATAAATATCTGTGTGCTTTATGATAAAGGGATATGGCCTAAAACCACTTTACAATAGATTTTGCTCCCACGTCTATTTCATAGTTATTCAAATTGATTAAAAATTAAAATAAAACTAATATTTACAAATAAAAGTTTATTATTTGCAAATGAATAAGTTTATAAAACAAAAGTAATGTACATTTTATAAATTTAGTAGGCCAAGGTAGTGAAAATGTCCAATCTTCGTTTAGGCACCATTTGCAAACCAAACAACCAAATGAGATCAAACAAGTTTTGATAGGAAGACAAAAACATATCAAACTCATTGAAGCAATCAAAACAAAGAAAATTAGAAAGTGACATGACCAAGATTCAATCAAAGGGTCCCCATAATGAGAATTATGTGAATAATGGGGGGTTGTGGTATTACCACAACAGTGTCCAAGAATATGAGAGAGAGAGAAAATAGAATGAGAGCTCCAAAACCAAACTAACAAAAAGCTTGACCCAAAAGCTTGCCAATCAATCATCATAAGCCTTTTTATCAATGAGGCCTCTATTTTCTTTAATTTCCATTATTTTCCTTCATTTTCTTCCTCCCATGCAACCTGTGACCTTTCACCTTCCTTTTCTCCTAATTTCCATTATTTATATAAATAAATGTGCCAAAAATTCCATTTTCACTTTCCAAAGAATTTTCCACTGCCTTCGTAGAATTCCTTTAGCCATAATAACCGAAATGAACACCCACTAGGAATTTTTCCCCACCATTCAGCTTGGAATACATGTCCCATCACTATAGTTTTATATATTTTGCATGGATATTTTTAACCAGCGTTGTTACATAAACTGTCAATTAAATATCTTAGGAAGCTATCTCAAATCCTTTTGAACTACTACCATTTCTTCTAATTTCTCATTGAGACCTATTATAGTGTTCACAACTTCAACAACTCTCAAGAAGTACTTTGCAATATCTTCATCATCGTGCATCTTCAAAGACTCAAATCACATCCTAAATCCTTGAATTTTATCTTGTTTTACCTTATTTTCACCTCCATAGAAACTACTCATCTCGTGCTAGATAGTTTTGGAAGATGTGTAGTCCATCAGTTTGAAAGTTCTGATTCAAGTAGGTCAGCAAGCTAGGAATTCATGGCTTTAACATTGCATGTAAGCTCTATCTTCTGATCTTTTGTAATCAATGTTGGAGATTTTGATACTCATATTCTATTGCATCCCATACCTCAACTCCAAGTGTTTGAATGTAGATTTTCATCCTTAATTTCCAAAAAACATATTTTGTTTGATTAAACATAAATACCCTATTGGTAAATCCTCCCTCCTAGTTTTCCATGGTCCTTAATCTTTCTTCTAGATGTTAAACTAATTTGAAGCAACCAGGCTTTGATACCAATTTTTAGAAACTAGGGAAATACTGAGAGGGGGAATGAATCAGTATTGTAGGAATTTTATACTTTCTTTCACTTGTGCAAATATATTAGGACACCATGAAATAATTCAACGATTAATTCTTATGAGCATGACAAGAAGTAATATAAGTAACACAAAGGAACACACAAATTCTTCAAAATTTTCTTCAATTTCTTCACAAAGGAAAGCTACTACTTGTTGTTACAATTTTTTTTGGTTACAACTAGTAGGACTCTACTACTCCTCAATTTATCAGCTAAAAATAAAATAAGCTACAACCCCTCAATATTTACCAGCAACTTTTGGGAGGAACAACAATCCCTCAACTGCAATGTACAACTTTCTTGACCTCAATTTTCAAAATCAAATCATTAAGGCCATATCCTTACATAAACATCTAAATATGTTCTTCAAACACTCACTAAAACATCTCGAGAAATCTTTGATCACTGATAAATCCACCATTTACACCAACAAAAATTCGATTCATACCCTTTAAGGAAAGTTACATGATTTTCCTCAATTGACTCTGCTTGTAAAAAAAATTCCGACTAGATTTAGGCTTCTTCACCTTTTAGTTAACTTTAGGTCTCTTCATGAATGAATCTTTGATTTATTTCTTGCTTAGTTCTCCAATCACTGATCTACAGTGTCTACAAAAACAATTGAGCTTAAACTCCTTAATTTTTTATTTAGAACTCCAACTAAGTTTAGTTCTTTGTTATTTAACCTGTTAATCTTGAGTTATGCATGTGTGAAACTTGAATTTCATCTCTGCATGAGATTTTGAACTCAATATATGAGTTAATATGCTAATGTTAGCTAATCTATGAGTATAGTTTGACTTTTGACTGGATTTCCAAATTTGGCTAACTGCTAAATATAGAAAAATGACAAATATGGCATAATAGCACCAAAATTCCCAATCCCATTGTACGCTAAGCCCTTAGCCCATATAATCTTGGGAAGTGACATCAGATGTATTCCTTGGCTACTTAGCTGGCCTATGCCTCATCTGAATGATGCCATGCCAATGTCACATGTGCCATGTGGCCTCTCATGAGTGGTCCACATGTCACTCGATAATGGCCCATTTGGCCACCTAAAATGTTGAAAAATGGCTTCCATGTGTCACCAGTACAATGTGCCACATCACTAGTGCCAACATCATCAATGTTGTCTTGTACCTACCACCCATGTGTCCATGTATTGTGTTATGTCATCATTGATGATGCTCATCATAGCTAAATTATATGGGTCAAATGCCACTATATAACTTATTAAATTTACTTTTCTCACATTTATTTACATATTTTGTTATATTTTACTTAGCGAGAAGAGTAAAGGTGAGTTACTATGTCATGTGGCCTAATGTGTGTTAAATGTAGGAATTGGATCAGTTTTGGGTTGACTTAACTGTAGGAATTCAGAGTAGGAAAGCAAGAGAGATTTTAGGAGTTGGTCTCCCTCTTTAATTCCTCAAATAATTTGAATATTCCTCCACTCTATCTTATCATCTCGATATCATTGGAAGCCAAGAAGATAGAGTTCATTAGTAGCCAAGCTAGTGAAAGTCGAGGAAGAGTTATTCTCGAGATAGGGAGCCAAGTATCCCTATTTTCTAGGGAGTTACTGGTAGCTCCAGTTTCGTATGAATTAGAGAGCCAAGGGACTCATTAGGATTCGATTTTTTGTTGTAGCCAAGAGGCCATTTTAAGCTAAAACATTTCAATTGTTATTGTTATGATGTACTTGACATTTTTATGATAATAAGAAATTATGTTTTGATCCAGCACTGAGAAGAATTGGAGGGCTGAAGCTCTTGGATTAGGGCCCAACCCTAGCAACAAAAGTTCCTCTTTTGTAGCTATATTCTTAGCTTAGAATTATAGTTGGTTGTTCAAATTTATTTATGTTTTTTTCTTATTTAGCTTAGCACATTATTTAAATTGTTGCTTAAACTTGTTTCCATTAGTTTAAAGAAGTAGATTAATATTGTAGTTTAGTGGAGGAAATTATACTAGAAAATCTTGTGAAAGTGGCCGCTAACTCACCTCCCTCATAGGATCATGATTAGAGGACCCCACTCTCACAACCCCAAAAACAGAGTTTGTCTTTCTTTTATTGCATAAATTGAGTTTGATTCTTAGCTAGATAACTATTTATGATTTCTTGGAAGCATATGCAATTGTTATCTTGTTTCTTGAGTTTTTTGTAGGTTAAAAGGCAATCCATTTTAGAGAGATAGTCCTTAAAAGTAAATAGATCAACTTTCTCAATTTCAACTCATCTTTTCCATGTCGACATGTAGTGATTTATAAATGTAAATAGAAACAGGTTTTATTGTAGGTATTGTTGATCTGAAGGAAGGGGCTTCACCTAGGTCTTCTCGAATTTCTATCTAGGCATGCTAACCCATAGTCCAAACCTCTATTTTCCAGCTACCATGAGGAAGCTGCCCTAGGAAAATATGACTTCCTTGGGGTGCAGCTAGGTTTGGACTTGGGCATTGTTCACCTTCCTTACACCTTCTACAACTTTCATGCACCCCTCCAACACTTCATCTCACTATTCTTATTCTCAAAAACCTCTCAGCTAACTTCCTATAGCAGAGTAGGACATCTTTGTAGCAGATGAGGAGATCCTGTAGCAGTTTCTAGTAGAAAACCTGTAGCAACCTATTTTGACATGATATGATAGATAATCTAGTATAGGAGTAGGTTAGCCCCTTAGATTGCACTCCATGACCAGAAGTGAAAACTAGAGCAACCTTCTCATTCCTTTTTGTCTTGCAAGATCAGACAAAATTGGCTTTTACATCACTAAATTTAGAAATTAAGACTTTTTCTGCGAATGTGAATAAGATAGTTAATGTATGCATGTTTGAGTTCTCATATGATAGAGTAACCCTTTTTTTCAAGCAGTCCTGATAGCTAAATGATCAATTGCAATATTAGCATAGTTTCCATTCTGCAAGTAATTTGTGTCATTTCATAGCTAGATGATTTATGGAATTTCATAGCATATACAATTTCACAGCTTTAATTTACTAAATAGATAAGAATTTACTTTTCCTGCCCTAGAACTAGCTTTACATTCATTGTCCCTATTCAGACACCCTTTAGTTCAATAAAGGTCTAGATTGGAATCATAATGGCCAGGTGCCCGAGTTGAGAAGTGACATGAGTGGAATGATGCATCTGCTGTCTATATAGCATTGTCACCTCCAAGTTTGTATGCAAACTTGGGTTGATAAAGTAAATTTGATAGGCCTAGGAGTTGTAGCATTATTTCTACAATATTAAGGCTCATCACTTTTTGGCATCATTGCTAGGGAGGTGTCTAGGTAGATGTAATTTCTACTTTTATTTCTAATTTGCATTTAGTAGGTAGATGTTATTCTACTTTCCTTTCTATTTTACAACTAATTCTGAAAAACAAATAAAAAGAAAAAAAATTCTTTCATTCCTCATAGGAGTAGAGACAATTTAGAGAAATTCTTGCCGAATACCCCCTCACCATCAAACAGGCAACCTTTCCTCTTCTTCAGTGACTGTCAGCTTCCCTCTCTGACTGGAGTGGAATTAGAGGACCCATTAGGTGAACAACCAGAGATCTGTGAAGAGCCTATTGTGGAAGAAAAAGAACAAACCATTCCACACACTTACACCATGGTTGAAAATAGAATTGAGGTTGAAAATAGAAATGAGGGTGTTCTTCCCATTAGAGAGACTAATGGAGATACTAGGACGAAAAAAATAAGCCCCTCTACCCTTTCTTACTTCCATGGCGTAACCTCAGAGGAACCTAATACCTTTTTGTTTGAGTTTTTTGTCATTTACAAAATTTATTATTATACCTCTGATGACCAGAAGTTGAAATTGTTCCCATCCACCCTTAAGGATGTAGCCTTGCGGTGGTTCATGGGTTTACCTAGGGACAAAATCACTACCTGGGCTCAAATGCATCAAGCCTTCAACGACAAGTACAAGGACTATTGTAGGTCCAAAGACGCCAAAGAGGAAATCCTTATAATGACCTTAGGACGTGATGAATCCATGGAATATTATGAGGAAAGGTTCCAACCAAATTACAAAAGGGCTAGATGTACCCTTGATCCTGAATCACTCAAATTAGTCCTTCTTAGAGGAATCAGGGAATACATTCTAGAAACCCTAAAAACGTTGTCTAGAGGGTACATTTATCATCTCTCTTATGATGATATCAACACAGTTTTCAGAAACCATTCAATGGCTGCCAAAATGAAGGGTATGGTTAGTCAAGCTTTGATCAATTCCTCTTCCTCCAACACATCTATCAAGAGTGAAATTGGAAGCAGGTTGGAAGACTTTAAAAGTGAAATGTTGCACACCCTTTCATTGCAAATGGACACCATGCAGATTAAGAGGAAGTGAGAGGAAGTAGAGAGAACTTTAGCTATATTTTTCACTAGATTCAGTAGAAGGAACCCTAGAAATGAATGCCCATTGAATGTTATAGAGGTCTTCTTGGTTTGTGACGAAACCCATTCGATAGATAAGTTCCCTTATCTACGTGGATTTAAGGTTGTATACCAAGGGGATGAAAGTGGGGCTGAACAACTATGTTACATCAATCAAAGGAGGCCTCAAGGACTTCAATCATACAAATAGATCATGCAAGGGGCATCCTATTCCTATTACAATCCCAATTAGAATGCATCCCTTCCCCCTTGGTGTTCTCCTACTCATCCTTCATGGTCCTTTTCCTTGGTCTTATGCACCTCAATACCCTTCCTAACCTGCCAATTAGTTATTTCATGCATATGCTCCCCCACATCCTCAGCAGAATACCCCATCAGCAGGTTGGAGGCCTCCACTCAACAAACCTCGAGCCTTACTACCTCCACCTCAATTTTAAACATGGCTCCTTCATCCTACTCCACCTAAGAAACCTTAGATGTCTGCTCAAACAAATATGAAACAAAACAACAAATAGGCACAATAGGTCTATAGCGAAGATACATCCTACCTTGCCTATGTTGTGGAAATTAAAGAAATAAACCTCTGGTCTGGAGGAGTGGTTCTAGATAACTGACCTCCATATCCACCTGAGGATCTTGAAGAGGAAAAGGAAGAGAGTTTTCTTAAAGATAATCCACCTCATTTTTCCTGATAAATTGATCCATCCTAATCAGCACACCGTAGAAAAGACTGAAATTCTTGGAGAATTGAAAAACTTGTGTGTTAAAATTACACTCCTCCAAGCCATAAAGGATGTTCCCATATACAACAAGCTAATCAAGGAGAAATTCTTCAAACATCCTGGAATGAGAAAGAAAGGCACCCCTACCATTAATGTCATTGGATAGTTGTCTGACTTAATCTTGGGGAGAGTGATTTTCCCAATGTATCTTGACCCTGGAAGTCCTGTGGTAGATGTGCACATTAATGCCATTATTGTCCCGCACACCCTGATTTATATTGGGGTTGCCATCAATTTGATGACTAAGGAGACCATGCTCCAAATGAATCTCCAAGGTTCCTTAATAAATACCACAAGAATATTACAGCTCGCAGATAGATCCATAGTATCTTCTGAGGGAGTTATTGAGGATGTGATGGTCTTTTTCTAGTCTTGGGAGTACCCTGCTAACTTCTTAGTTCTCCAGCCCAAGACCAAATTCAATGGTTATCTTCTCATCCTTGGAAGGCCATGGATAGCCATTTTTTATGCTTACATAAGTTACAGAGATGGGAACATGACCATTAAGAATGGGAATTTTTCCAAACAGGTTGCCTTATACCCTCGTGCTCAACCATCCCCAGAACATGAGGAGGAGGAAGACAAAGTATACCATATTGCATCCTGCCCAATCTATACCTAGATGCTATTATAGGATGGGGGAAACCTAATGAATATGACCTCATTGATCAAATCCTCCAGAACCAACCCTCCCAGCACCATGCCTCTTGATGATATGGTGAAGAAATCTGAAGATAACCCTTGGACTGATTTGTGCCTAGATGACTCAAGCCTTGCCCATGTCAAAATGGTAGAATTT
Organism: Pinus taeda; assembly: GCA_000404065.3. NCBI lineage: Eukaryota > Viridiplantae > Streptophyta > Pinopsida > Pinales > Pinaceae > Pinus > Pinus taeda. The sequence continues at coordinate 19,307 of APFE030381608.1, read as the reverse complement.
GGCCCATCTAAAAAATTGAAAATCAACCTCTCTCTCTCAACTCATTAGGAAGAGAATTTTTGCAACATGCTGAGAGAGCACTTGGATGATTTTTCCTGGAGTTATAAGAAAATGAAGGGTGATCTGATAATGAGATCTAAGACAATTATTAAGGTATTACAGACTCATGTGCATGGATTTTCCTATGTTTATGTAATGGATCAATAATATTGTGAAATACATAGACAATGAAGTAGTTAAAGAAGCATAATAGACAACACACATAAATACAACAAGTTTGGAGTTCACCCAAAACTCCTAGGCTACAATTCCTGGTCCAACCTTCAGTGCTGGCCTCTCTATTATGTCTTCAGAAGTAGAGTTTTACAACAGTGAGCTCAAATTGAGCCTCACACAATAGACACAATAGCAAGAGTTTTTACTTGAACCTCTCAAGCCTCTTTGAGTACACAAACTCACTCTATCATTCTCTGTCTCTTAGCACTGCCTGCCTTTGTCTTCTATTTTCTATGGCTTTAAAGCCAATTTGCATTGGTTGTTTGTTTCCTCTTCTTGGCTTTCTATCTCCTATCCTCTTTCTTCTCGAATCCATCTTCTAGCATTAAATAATCCTTAAAGGGAGGTGGCCACCTATTCTGCAATGGATGAGTGCATCGAGCCTTTGAAATCCTTGAAACGACTACTTTCTATTAACACAAAGAAATGCATTCAAAACTATGAAAGTCCACCAAAAACACTGTTTATTGGACTTCAAAAGCCCTCAAATCCACTTTGTTCTCCTATAGGGTCCACCTTTTGTAGCGATATTGCATCTCCACCACTGATCTGGGAGATCCAGATCCAACGGTTGTGGTTCATTTCAGGCAACTCTGTCATACGGAGGTTAATCGCCCAATAAGGGTGGTTTCCTCTCTCCTCAGCCTGGACACATGGTAGCTTATGTATGGGATCGGGTGGAGCCAGACCCAAACCACTTACCACCTTTGGCCTCTCGAAATCCCATTTGTTTCGTGGATTTCCCTTTTATATTAAAAATGCATTAAAACATTGAAAAACCTGCTTTATCAAACTTGAAATAGTCTTCAACAGCATTAATAAACCCCTTTCGGGTCTGGTTCATCACATTGAAGCTTGATTCTTTAGATTTCATTTTTTTAACAAAAATCACAAATACAAAGGAAATTGATGTTTCCCGGATTTTAAAATATATCAAAGTTTGTTTATAATTGTTATTGGGTCTAACCAATCGCATCACCTACATATATGTGTGTGTATAACTATTCATTTGTGTAACTCTGATTGTGATATCATGATGTGATTGATTGCAATAACACATCATGATAACCCTGGGCCGTTTGGTGAGTGCTCTATTGTTGTTTGCCGATGCGATGTTGTAATGCAATGTGAGTTGTTGATCTGCATGCTTGGTCAACGGTCCTCGTTGACCCCACTGATCGCTATCGCAATACATATATGATATGCGCCGATATCCTCCAATAGCCTTTGCCGATTGCGATTTGCTGATGAGATCTAGACCATTGATTGGCCAGATGTGACAGCTACTGTGCATTCACTGTTCAAGCCTCCAATCCTCTATTTTTCACTATTTTCTGATGTTTTTCGCCTCCCGATAGTGTTTTTCTGGCTTTTTTAAAGGCTTTCCCATGTGAAAATTTTGATCTTTTGAATGATTTTGAAGACTTAGAGAGTATTTTAGGATCCATTTGGATCACGCCTTCCCACTGAAAAGGATTTTGGACCACCAAAAGTTGGTTTTCAAGCATCAATCAAGTGAGGATACAACTTCCTCACTTGTCGAATCTCTATCCATTTTTCACTACTTGGTTTTCAAACTTTGAGTCCAATTCTCAGGTATTCAACAACCCCACTACGAATAGTTCTAACCTTCCTATCCAGAACTGTGTCTTTCTGCAACTCATTGAGATATTCAAGCCATAGATCATCAATAGAATGCAACTAACTTTGCTCTTCGGGATCTTCAATCAGAGAAGGTTCAAATAGTCTGAAGTTCTCTGCATTAGCTACTGAATAGATGTGCACATAAGCTGCCAAAACAAGGTGAAAAGCGTTCTCACCAATTCTCTCAAGTATCTTGAAAGGCCCATACCTTATTGGCTTTAGCTTCTTTCCTTCACCTTGCATTCTGTCTTTGTTGATGTACAACCGAACTTGATCACCGAATTGGAAGCTATGCTCAATTTGATTCTTATCATGCCTTGCCTTGTACTTGGCTTGGCTCTTTTCAAGTTATTCCTGCACTGCCTGGTGAATTTCTTGGATCTGTCCAATGAACCTTGTTGCTTTGTCCACATCACTGTGTCCATCAACTATTGTGTCTTTACTAAAGACAAAATCCAAGGGAGACCTTGGTGTAAAACCAAAAGAAGTCTCAAAAGGAGATCTTTATGTAGAAGAATGTTTAGCACAGTTGTAAGCATTGCACATAACATAAATGTTCATCCCAAAGCTTGGGACGCTTCCTACAATAACCCCTGAGAAACTGGATCACTTTCCTATTAACCACCTCTATTTGACCATCTTTGTGTGGATGAAAGGTTGTGCTCTTCTTCAATCTGGTGTCCATCAATTCCAACAGACTTGACCAAAAATTCCCAACAAATTAGGAATCTCAATCAAATACAATGGAAGTGGGTAATCGAAAATGAACCCATACATGCTGAAAGAACAACTTCACTATTTGTTAAGTTGTAATCTGCTTGTTACAAGGTATTAAAAAACACATTTTGCTGAACCTCTCCACAATAACATATAAATAATCATGACCTTTTCTAGATTTTGGTAGTCCCCTAACAATGCCCATGGAAACACTTTCCCAAGGATGAGAAGGAACTGGAAGTGGAGTGTAAAAGCCTACTTTTCTATTTTTGGGCTTGCTTTTGGCACACATGGTACACCTTTTAATATATCTAGAAACTATTTCATGCATTATTGGCCAATAACAAAATCTTTTCAACTATGCAACTATTTTACTTACACCAAAATCACCTGATATTAGAGAAGTATGTGCTTCTTAGATTATGTTAACTCTTTCAGTTTGAGGAATGCATAACTTTTCCATGATATATGAGTTGGTCCTTAACATGATAATCCAATTCTTCTACTTTTTTGCCATGACTTAAAGTTGCATATACATTTTTAAAATCTACATCTTGAGCATATTGTTCAATGTAGCTTTCATGCAATATTGAGTTATGCTTAAGTATAGTAGATGCATTTATGATTGGTCTGGACAACATATCTGCAACTTTATTGTGTATTCCTTTCTTATATCGGATGACAAGATGAAACTGTTGTAGAAAACCCATCCACCTATAGTGCCTTGATTGCTGCAATTTAGTTTGTGAGTGCAAATACTGAAGTGGTTGATGATTAGTATGTATAATTATTTCCTTGCCCAATAGGTAATGTTTCACCTTTTCACACTCTGCATTAATGCATACAATTCTTTATCATATGTGGGATAATTAACTACTGCAGAATTGAATGTCTCATAATGATAAGATATGGGTTTAGCATGTTGCATCAATACTTCTACCCTGGCGTAGTCACTGGCATCTGTTTCAATCTCAGTTGGTCTTTCAAGATCTGGCAATGCTAGTACTAGTGATGTACTAATCTTTTCTTTCAAGGTGTCGAAGGCTTTCTGCTATTTGCCTCCCCACTGAAACACCTTGTTCAATCTTGTTAAAGCATGTAAGGGAGCTACAATTAAGGAAAAGTTAGCAATAAACTTTCTCCAATATTGTGTTGCTCCTAGGAAGCTCCTAACTTCTATTGCAGATTTGGGATTAGGCCAGTTCACAATGACCAACCTTAGAGGGATCTATCTTCAATTGACCACCCCCTACTATGTGACTCAAATAATTGAAATTTTTTTTGCCAAATTCACATTTTGATAACTTAACATAGAGATTTTCATTTTTCGAAACATCTAGAGTCTTCTTTTAATGCTTCAAATGTTCTTCCCATGTTTTACTGAAAATAAGAATGTAATCTAAATATACAATTACAGAATCATCAATAAAAGGTTAAAGTACATCATTCATTACTCTCATGCAAGTGGTAGGAGCATTAGTTAAGCCAAAAGGCATAATTAGCCATTCATATAGCCGTTACTTTGTTTTGAAAGCAGTCTTCCATGCATCTTATTCTGCAACTCTAACCTAATGGTATCCACTATGCAAGACCAACTTGGAAAAGTAAACAACTTCTTTCAACTGATCTAATAGATCATCTATGTGATGAAAATGATAACGATTCTTGATCGTTATTTTATTCAGTGCTCGGTAATCAATCCACATCCTCCACGAACCATCTTTCTTTCTCACCAACACAATTGGAGATCCATATGGTGATGTGCTTGGCCTTATGAATCCTTTGTTGAGAAGCTCTTACACCTGCTTCTTGATCTCTGCATTCTCTAAAGTGGATAACCTGTACATTCCGATGTTAGGCAATGAAACATCTTGCTGCAAATTAATATCATGTATAATTTCCCTTTTGGGTGGCAGACCTTTAGGTTCTTGAAATAGGATATCATATTCTGAAACAACTTTTTCTAAATCAGCTTTCTATTTAGCATCACAACCTTCAAATAGATTGGTTTTATCAGGTATAATGTACTATCAGGTTTGTTAAACACACATGGGAGCAAGAACAATATGAAAGATGAAAACATGCAAGTACAATTTTTATTGACAAATGATATACATTTATAGTACAATATGTGACCGTTGGGTTCCACATCCCAAGGTCTCTTAGAATCCTTTTGTCCATTTAGCTTCCACACTAACCCATTGAGGATTAGGTATCCAACATTCCCCCCACTTAATCCGAAGGGTTATGTATGAGTCCGAGAAGAGAGATGTAATACAAAATGTGAAAATATGCATGGCAGCACTAGATTGAATGTGCTATATGAAATATTGGTATAAGGGGTTGTGGTTTAAGGATGACCACTAACACTGGAACGCTTAGTGCAGTTCCCAGAACTCTTCCAAAACTGGCAAGAAGCTGAAGTCTTCTGCTAGAGGAAGTGCTCTTATTGTTTTGAAGAGGGAAACCTTCAACCAATAAAGGGAGGTCTCACTCCACATAAAAGGGAAAACTTCAACCTGAAAAGGGAAGTCTCAACTTGTGATGGTTTAAGGATGACCAACAACTCTGGAATGCTTAATGCAATTCCTAGAACTCTTCCAAAACTGGCAAGAAGCTGGAGTCTTCTGCTAGAGGAAGTGTTCTCAATTTTGTTCCTGGAATTCTTTCAAAATTGGCAAGAAGCTAAAGTCTTCTGCTAGAGGAAGTGTCCCAGATTACCAACTGAAGGCATGTTCACGGGCATCTTTGTCTCTGGCTACAACTCTGAAACTGTTGTGGCGGGTTGTGGCTCAGGGTCGCTTGATGTGGCTTTGAAGCTTGTAGATGACCATCATTTCCCCCCCTATCAATTACAAGGTGAGATGATGGAGAAAAATCAACTGCAAGACTCTTCAATACTCTAGAACAAGTTCTGACATGTGACTGGAATATCTTCTTGGCTGTTGATGTCCATTGCCAAGAAGCGATCCATCCAAGATGAATTTTTGTTCTTGCAGGATGTTTATTCCTGAAGCATCTATGTGAAGAATGGCTAGCTTTATGACAATGCTTACATGGATGAAGATCAAAACAGTGATCTTTCAGATGGCCAACTTGGTCACAGTGTTGATATTTTACAGTTTGTTGTTGTTGTTGCTGCTATTGTTCTGGAAGAGGGGCAGAATCTGGAACAGCTGACAGTGAACTGTCATGAGGAGCAAGTGAACTGTCATGGATGAATCCAGCACTCTGAAACTGAATGGGCATTGAGTAGTTTGGAATATGAAAGGACAAGTCCTTGTCATATCCAAGACCAGTTCTATGCTTCTTGTGGACAAGTTGTTCCCAAGGTATGATGATGGGCTTGGGAAGTGCAGACTGAGTTTCTGCATCTGCATGTACAACTGCTGCTTTATTTGAATGAAGTGTAACATTATTGACTTGCTGCTGATGGGTGGTTGTCTCAATGTTTTGAACAAAAACAGGTTCAGAATGATGTCTATTTTGATGTAGCTCTTCTTGCTGTAGCTTTGATTCAAGCTGCAAAAAATCGATCTTTTCTTGTGCATTTTGTAAATAAGTTTGAATGTCAAAAAGAGTTTCTTTCTTGACTTTTACCATCCCATCAACACTGGAATGAATTAGGATATTCAATAACTTTAATGTATCTTCAAGTCTGGTCATTATCTCAATAGATAAACCTTGAAATGCAAATGATTTTTGGCCACAATGTTCTCCATGGTGGGTGATTTTCGTAAGTTTATTCACTGTACATTGTTTTTAATGCTTCCACATGTAGTAACAGTATCCAAATAAACTTATATTATCCAATAGGTAATTTAGAAATTAAATGCAACGGCCATTAAGTGACAGCTAGTACATAATGGACTTTTCTCATTCAAAAACTTAACTAAACAACAAATAGATTATAAGATATAACCTGATAATTAAATTTCAGCGAACACAAATTAGTAGATATGCAATTATCAGTCCCCAAAATGGCACCTCAACATTTGTTTATGATGTATGCTACCTAGGAAATGGAAGAATAGATTCCCTCTTCACCACAATCCTTGTATCATCATCAAACCACACTCATTCAACTTCTGAGATAGCATCCAGTCCCTTCAATGTAGCTACAACAATAACAGAAAGTGGAATGACGACTTTAGGCCTTTCAGAAAGAACTCCAAAATTCAATAATACACGCAAAGAATACTTTAATCCATGAAGAGGGATGAACCTTCAAGGTTTCAAACCATATAACAGTCCACCACAGAGAGAATATGTAGAAGAACTAAAGAATATAAGAGCCAACAATATTTTTCATTTATTAGATACGCAATACAACCATATTGCATTCATCAACCTCTTTCACTCACCTTTGAATTCAATCAATGCCTACTCGCTCCATGTAGAATCATTCAATACTGAATGCAGAATTCTGGATCACTATGCAACCATTTATCTTGGTTTTCTTCTCACATAAACACCATCCCTTTAACCATTTCATCTTGAATTCATTATTATCTACTAACGATACTGAATATAGACACCACTTCAAACTAATCAAATTCTTAAACTTCTCAATTTTAACCTGAAACCTTCTTAAACTTCTCAATTTTGCAAACTTAGGGTCCAATTATATTCTTGTATATCTCAGTCCATGATAGATATGTAAAAAGTGAAAGAGGTTTTTGTAGATAAGAGTGTTTTTGAGATAAACCTCTCTCAGTTTCCCAAAAGTTAGCTCCAGCTGTTTAAACTATTCTTTACAAAATGATGTAAAAAACAAGACTTTGCACAAACTGAAAAATAGGCTGTGAAGACATGCACTTATATCCCTTTTGGTAATACATGTGTAAAAAGTGAGATATATTTTTGTATATTAGCCTGTTATGAATAAAAACCTCCTCCGGGTTTTCAAAATACATCTTGGATTGGTGACAATAGTTTCTGCACAATTATGACTTAAACAGGAAATTCTTGAAGACTGTACCCTTTCTGCTCTGATTTCATCTTTTAACCTTAAATTCCTTTCAATTTTTTTCACTTTTACTTTGGATAAACTTCATCGTATCTGGTGAAAGTGTTTTCATCTTTGTTTAACCCTTAATGACTTCATGTTTAATTTTACTGTTTACTTTTACTTTTTACTATTTCCGCTTTGTTTTTTCATCTGTCCTCACTTTGACATGAATTTGCAAGCTCTGTTTCGTAATTGTCTTCCCTGTTGTTTATCTTCATGCTAGATGATTTACTTGACTTGGTCTTCAATATGATACTCTTTAACCCTGATATACTTTGACTGTTCTTTACTATGTCGTTTTACCTTCCATCTCTGTTTGAATAGGTTTGATAACAATCTCTGAGTAAACAGGTCTTATGACTAGTATTAACACTATTTATCCAAGGCTGCAGTCTTTTGATTACCTATTATGGAGCTGTCATGTGGAAAGAGTTAATCTTGCGGACAAAACTAACCTCCCTAGAAGCCTAAGACTTTCTAGTGACAAATAAGACAATTAAGAGCAATCCTTCTCTAAACATGCATTATCATACGAGAAACCAAGTGTTTTAGATCCTACCTGTAGTCCAACGCTGTTGTAGTAGT